>JAYJMB010023782.1:0-39831 GCA_036873735.1 Pouteria campechiana
ATATAAGTTACCCCAAAGTTTTAAAACCACCATTCACCCCCCCCCCCCCCCCTTGAGCTACCATTGTATAAGGGACCAACAAATGGCATCAGAGCAGGTTTGACTAGTTAAATTTTGATTATAGTATATTAACTTATGAAGAGATTCAAATGGCCGACATGTTCCACAATACATCTGTTGAAGGACAATTTACTTCTAGACCCCCTTTATTGAATGGTACCAATTATGGGTATTGAAAAATGAGAATGCAAAATTTTTTGGCTGCCACAGATTACTAGTTGTGGCTTATGGTGAAAAATGGAAAGAATGTCACTAACACTAAAGACAAATACACTCCAGAAGATATACAAGCCAGTAGAACGAAGGCAAAAAATTTCCTCTACTGTGCACTAACTTCTTCTGAGTTTGAAAAGATTTTTGCATGTGATTTAGCTAAGAAAATCTAGGATAAACTTAAGGTAGCACATGAAGGTATAAATCAAGTAAAAGAGACTAAAATAAATCATTTAGTGTAGGAATATGAAGGAATCAAAAAACATTTTTGAAATGTTTGGAAGATTTCAGAAAATCACCAACAACTTAAAAAACTTAGGAGAAAACTATGAAGAGACTAAGCTAGTGAAGAAACTCTTAAGATCTCTGCCTAAACACTAGATGCCTAAAGTAACTATCATACAGGAAGCAAAAAATCTAACAAAGGTGACAGTAGAAGAACTTATGAGATCACTCATGACCTAGAGGTCCTAATGAAACAAAAAGCTTCAGATGAAGTCAAAAGCAAAAAAATAATAGCTTTACAAGCAGAATAAGAAAATGAAAAATCTTCAGAAGAAGCCTCAACCAGTGAAGATGATGAGGAACAAATCCAAGAACTTCAAAAACAAAGATAAGAAAAAGGAAGCACTAATCTATTACAATTACAGCAAGCCAAGGCATATAAAGTTTTACTACCTAGAACTAGATAAAAAGTAAGGAGATAAGAAGAAAAGGTTTAACTCTTATTTTGACAAAAAGAATATTTCTAATAGTAGGATATTTGGAAAGAAAAAGAAAGTTATGGCTGCATGGAAAATGCTGAAAAACATGATGCAAGAAAGCTCGAGTGAAGAAGAAGAAGAAAATGAAGCTCATTTCATCTCACTTAGCTCTAAAGAAAAGGATCAAGAAGAGCATCATACAAAAATAAGCCTTATGGCCATCCACAATGATGATTTAAACTCAAAACCTAAAATCTTTGATATTGAAGAATAATTAGAAGAATTGTATTCAAATTTCAAAACATTAAAAACTAAACATAAGGAATCTAAAAGAGAACTTGAAAGAACAATTAATGAATGCTCCAAATTAAAATAATAAAATACATTACTCAAAACTAATTAGAATATAAATATAGAACTTGAGCAAATTAAAGCAGAAAATCATGCTCTTAGAAGCAACTTAACCACTGCCTTATTTAAACTTAAAAGAAAGAAAGATATAGGAAACCAAAGAAAGAAAAATCACAAAAGAAAACTAGAACCCAAACAGAATATGATTTGGATTCCTAAAACAATTGCTAAAGTTGTAAATGCAACTATATATCTAGAAAATAGATTAGTAGCATCTAAAAAGTAATGGGTGCCAAAATATTTTGCTACTAACTCACCTCTACCCATTCCTATATGGGTACCAAAAGTTATAACTTAATTTCATTACTGCAAGTGTGTTTGAGAGCCATAGAGAATAGTAAGTGGAACATTGATAGTGGTTGCTCAAGACACATGATAGGAGAAAAGGAGCTGTTCATAGAACTTAAAGCTAAAAACGGAGGAACAGTTACCTTTGGAAATAATGGAAAAGGTAGAGTGGTTGGAAGTGGTAAAATTGGCCAACCTCCCTCTATTACAATTTTAAATGTTTTACTAGTAGAAGGATTAAAACACAATCTTTTGAGTGTAAGTCAATTCTGTAATAATGGTTACAAAGTTGTATTTGAATCTCATACTTGTTCAGTATTAGATAGTTCAAATTCAACTATAGTACTTGGAAAGAGACATGGAAATGTATATTTGGTGGATTTATATGATATCCAAGTCAAATATCTTATTGTAAATGACAATGAACCCACATTATGGCATAGAAGGCTAGGACATGCCAACAAAAAACTAATTGAAAGATTATATAATAAAGATCGAGTTCTTGGCTTACCTAAACTCAAATTTGACAATAAGTTGTGTGATGCTTGCATGAAAGGAAAGCAAGTAAAAGAATCATTTAAATCAAACCAAGAAGTATACATAACCAAATCTTTTCAATTACTACATATGGATTTAGTTCGACCAACAAGAATAAGAAGCCTTAGAGGGAAACATTACGCATATGTCATTGTAGATGACATTAGTACATTTACCTGGGTAATATTTCTAACATCTAAAGATGATGCTTCTTCATTTTTTGAGGTATTTTTCAAATTTGTACAGAATGAACAAAGCTCCCATATAGTTGCCATAAGGAGTGATCATGGTGGAGAGTTTAAAAATCATAGATTCACTAATTTTTGTGAAAACAGTGAAATTCTTCAAACTTTCTCTACATCAAGAACACCCCAACAAAATGGAAGAGCTGAAAGGAAAAATAGATCTTTGCAAGAGATGATAAGGACAATGTTGAGTAAATACAGCCACCCATAGTATTTTTGGGCTAAAGCAATGAATACAGTGTATTATATTATTAACAAAATCTTTGCTAGATCCATACTCAACAAAACTCCATTTGAATTATACTATGACGAGAAGCCAAATATTTCATATTTTCATACTTTTGATTATAAGTGCTTTATACTTAATAATGGCAAAGAAAACTATGGTAAATTTGAAAACAAATCTGATGAAGGCATTTTCCTTGGTTATTCTATTGTTAGTAAGGCATTTATAGTCTATAATATGAAAAATAAGACTATAGAGGAATTTATTCATGTAAAATTTGATAAAAGTACTAATTCCTCTAGGAGAATAAGTGATTTTGATGATGAGACAGGTGAACTAATAACTTTAGTTGCGAAAATGAAAATATAAGATAAAAAAGGAGAACCTTCCCAATCAGAAACACAAATGAATGAAGAAAAAATATATGATAGACCATCAATTAGTGAGATAAACAATGAAGGTAACAATATTTTTCCCAAAGATTGGAGATTCATGCATGATCACCTTGAAAGTCAGATAATTAGTGATGTATATGACAAAGTTAGAACTAGATCTTCTTATAACCAAATATGTGGCAATTTTGCTTTTATTTCTCAATTAAAACCAACTTGCATAGAATAAGCCTTAGAAGATGAAAACTAGATTTTAGATATGTAAAAAGAATTAGACCAGTTCAGAAGAAATAATGCGTGGACTATTGTTCCAAGACTAAATCATCAATCTGCTATAGGAACTAAATGAGTCTTTAGGAATAAATTAGATGAATTTGAAATTATAGTAAGAAATAAAGCAAGATTAGTAGTAAAAAGGTACCATTAGGAGGAAGGTATTGATTTTGAAGAATCATATGCTCCCGTTGCAAGAATAGAAGCCATTAAAATGCTTCTTGCATTTGCATCCTTTATGAATTTCAAGTTATATCAGATGGATGTAAAAATTGTATTCTTAAATGGATTTATTAATGAAGAGGTCTATGTAGAAAAACCACCTGGGTTTGAAGATTCTCATAACCTAAATCATGTATTCAAATTTAAGAAAGCGCTCCATGGTTTAAAATAGGCTCCCAGAGCCTGGTATGAAAGGTTAAGCAGATTTCTCATTGAGAAAGGTTTTGCAAGAGGCAAAGTTGAAACTACTCACTTCATTAAGCATTCAACAAAAGATATTCTCATACTTCAAGTTTATGTTGATGATATAGTCTTGGTGCAACTAATGAAAATCTTTATAAAGAATTTTTCAAGATAATGTAGGGAGAATTTGAAATGAGCTTGATGGGTGAACTCAACTTCTTCTTAGAACTACAAATTAAGCAAATGAAAGAAGCAATCTTCATTCACCAAGCCAAATACACCAAAGAACTGCTAAAGAAATTCAACACTGAAGATGGAAAAAGGTATGGAATGCCAATAAGTATATCAATAAAATGGATAAAAATTAAAAGGTAAGTCTATTTGCCAAAAACTTTATAGAAGCATGATAGGATTTCTGCATATTTAACTGCTAGTAGATCTGACATAATGTTTAGTATATGCATGTGTGGTGGATTCCAATCAGAACCAAAAGAGTCATATCTTATTATTGTAAAAAGAATATTTAGATATCTTTTAGATACACCTAATCTTAGATTATGGTATCCAAAAGGTTATGATTTTAATTTAATAGGTTACTCAGGTGTAAATTTTGCTAGATATAAAGTAGATAGAAAGCGTAAGTCAAGATCTTACCAATTTTTAAGAAGCATGATTATCTCATGGTTCTTTTTGAAACAAATATCAATTGCATTATCAACTACTGAGGCTGAATATGTAGTAGCAGGTAGTTGCTATGCATAGATACTATGGACGAAAAAGTAATTAAAAGATTTTGGCCTTAATTTTGTTGATATACCTATTAGATGTGACAACACTAGTGCTATAAATTTGACTAAGAATCCATTGTTACATTCAATAACTAAGCATATAGAAATAAGACATCATTTTATTAGGGACCATGTTCAAAACCATGACATTTGCTTAGAATTTGTCCTAACAAAAAATCAGCTAGCAGATATTTTTACAACACCACTACCAAAAGAAAGATTTAATATGATAAGAAGCGAACTAGGCATTCTAGATCCTAATGCATAAAATACTTAATTTATTAAACAAAGCCATTTTATGTTCTCATCAATGTGCAACATAAAATGAAATACATCGTAACCTTTCCATTTTCAAGAAATGTATTAATATATAGTTAATTAAATATCTTGGTAATGATTCCTAAATAAACATTAATTAATAATTAATATATAAAACTTAAAATACAAAACTCCAAAAATCCATTTTATAATGTTTTGGAGTTAAGCTAATCTTTATACTTTGTAGCCTTCAAAGAGCACTTCGGAGCCTTCGAAGGACAAAACAAAAGCCTTTGAAGCTCTCAAAAATATCATTTCGAAACATACGAAGTTTGGCAAAGCCTCTAAAGTAATTTTTCAAAATATCCAAAACTCCAAATCGAATCGTTACCTCTAAAGGATATCTTTTGAAGAATCCAAAATCAAAACACATTAGTGTTTTAGAGAATATTTAAATCAATTGACCAAATTCGAAAGCACTTAGTTCTTTCAAGTGCTTGAAACCTCTCTAAAAACCTAAACCTTCTTCTCCAAACTCTCAAAACCCCTCTTTCAAAGACTCTCCATCTTCCCACTCCTTTTTAAATCTCAGTCTCAACTCTCTCCATCTCCCTTCCTGCCTTCTCCAACATTTCACCTAGAAATCCCATTTCCTTTCCAAAACCTAAATTTCTTTATCAAAATGGCAAGAATAAAAGGAGCAAAAAGGAAAAGAAAGGTAAGAGATGAATCTCCAAAGAGAAAAAGAACCAAAAAGATAAGACGAGAAGTTGATATGCTTGAGGTAATCTTTCCGAACAGTTCATCCAACTACTCTAGATTTTCAGAAAGATATGAGGATTAAAGAATAGTAAAATGGAAAATATTTAATTTTGAAGCCTTTGGTATGCAATTAGAAGTCTATGAATGGTTAAGATACCAAGGTTGGAATGCATATGTGAGTTACAAAGATAGTCTATATCCTAGACTTGTAAAAACACTAATTTGTGATCTCAACACTAGGATAGAAAAATCATGGATAGGAGAAATAGAGATTGAACTATCCACTGAGAGTTTAAGACATTGTTTTAATCTCTCTGAAGAAGAAGAAGAGATAGTATGACCTTTCGGAGCAAATCTATTCTCGGATTTAGCAGAAATAAAAATAGATGAGAAGGAAAATTATCTGTATGCTAGTCACCTGAATATGAATCTCAAGCTAGCATATCTAATTGTTATGAACAATGTTTATCCTAGAAGAGGAGCTATTAGTGATGTGTTTGAAAAAGATGCCAGAATTATGTGGGTATTGAAGAATAGGAGAAAATTGAATCTAGCCAAATTGATGATAGATCACATTCACTTAATCAAGAGCACCACAAGGTTTCCCTTACCTTATGGAATGGCTCTGACCAAGCTGATAAGGGAAGCAGGAGTAGATCTCTCAAATGAAAATGAAGAGCTTCCAAGAAATACAGACGCATTGGATGAAAAGACTCTAACAAGAATGAGCTTTAAGCCAACCGTACAAGGTTGGATCAATGAAAAACTAGGAAGAGCAACTCAATTAAAGGGATTCAAACTTAATGAAAGACCAGAAAGAGGAGATGTCACAAAACAAGCTTTTGAACCAAGGCAAGAACTCTCCTCTCATAAAGAAGAAGAAAGAATAGAAAGACAAGAATTTATGAGTCTACAAGTAGAAGCAAGAGAAGAATTCTCCAGCAGAGAAGATCAATTAGAAGTTGAGAGAATACAAGAAGTTCCAAGAGAGGAACAGAGAACTGTCATAGAAGAAGCATTGGAAAAAATATTGAGAGAAAATATATCCAAAGAAACAACAGCAGCAACCATGCCATCACACACTCTCATCAGATCTCCTTCACCCATTATACCCACTCATACTCATCAACCATCCACCTCATCAATTCCCAATACACAACCAATCCCACAACACCTAGAGGATAGACTGACAATGATTGAACACTTTTTGTCTACTCTAGCTCTTCAAATGAATAGAATAGATCAAAATCTTAGCACTACTATGTCTTCCATGATCCTAAGAGCTGATAAAATTGACTAAAGACTTGACTCTCTACAATTTCTAGCAGAGTCATTCAGAGACCAAACATATCATCCTCATTTCTCTCCACCTCAAACCCATTTCTTTCCACTTCCAACTCACTTTCCATCACCTCCACATCACTTCTCTCTAGTCAGAATAAACTCCCCAATAATAGTGATATTTTTTCCCTCACATTCGCCTCCTCATTCATCATCATCTTTTGTCATTCCAGAGGTTACTTAATCTGTGAGTTAGCCTCCTACAATATAGTCTTCATCATCAGTTCCACCATTCCCAAAGGATTATCTTTCCAATCCTCATTGAACCATTATTAGATATAAAAAGTATCCTATCACTATACCAATTCCTAAATGGTACTTTCTTCCCCTAGGAACATCTAATGAATTGGGCTTGATTGAAAAGGATCTTTATTTGTCAGGAAAACTCATTCCTAAATGAATTAATGAAATCCCTGAAGAATGGGATACACCTTTGATTCGTCAACCACCTCCTCCAACAACTCCTCCAACAACTCCTCCAAATCTAACTCTTGATAATCCTGACATTCTCATTCATCTTGCCAATCCAATCAGAATGAATTTCTCTGAGTTTGTGAATAAAACCAAAATCAATTTTGAATTTACTAGAATGTTTCATTCTCAAAACATAATTGTACCCCCTCAAGAACTACCATTTTCAGAACTTGAGGATCCTAACATTCTACATAGGATTCAACTTCTTCCCAATCCTCCATTGACTCCCAAAGGTCACACAATTCACATCCTCATAGAGAGTCAATTCTTCAAGAGTATTTTGAGAAATTTCTTCAGATGCTTCCAGCGTCAAAACCAATTAGAAAAGTATTTCCATCTCCCTTAGGTCCTAATCAATTCTTTATTCTCACTAAGGAAGAATTCTCTTTCTAAAAAAATGCCAACCTAAAGGCTATTGCTGACAATTTTCCTCTTTCATACCCTCAATTTTCAGATTCCTCTGTTCAAGATAGAATAGGACAGATACAACCTCCACTAGTTACTTATCAAAAACCAAAATCCTCACCACCACCTTCTACCAACCCCAAACCAAAACCACAACCCAAACCATCCTCTTCAAGATAGCCTTTATTTTCTAAACCTAAGAGGGAGCCAAGAATTCCATCTCCCAAGGAACAAAAAACAGCTCATCTTGAAAGAATAACCATGTACTATCAAGAGTATACAACTAGGATGAATGAAAACACAAAAAATCTCTTGAAAGGGCTTCTTGTAGTCTTTTCTGAACTGTTGGATCCAAAATTTTGAGTGAGAATTGATTTTATATATGTATTAAGCTGCGGAACTATAGCTTATAATCACGAACCTCCTATAATAGTTCCCAAGAATCCATTTTTCATCCTATCTCCTCCACCAAAAAGACCCAGATAATCCAAAATAGCTAAGCCCACAGCTACACCATCATCCTCTCAACCCAAGCCACCTCTTCACCTCTCAAAGATATCTTTCTCAAGACCTACCAGATAAAACCCAAACCACCCAAATAACACTGCTGCCTTTTACATTTTTTTTCTCTGACATAATTTTTATTGTACATTTTTGTAATTTCTCTAATATATATACATTGTATCTAAAAACTTTTGATCAATGACAAGTTTAATATATGTGCATTTTTTTTGCCCATGAATATTACTTATTTCCACCTTTTTTCATTATGACAAAAAGGGGGAGAAAATGTGAATGTATAAACAGGGAGACAATGTATGAATAAGCTAAAATATAAGAAAATGTGTGTATAAACTGATATGAATGAAAATTTCTATTGTATGAAATAGAGTTAAAATAATGAGCATCAATTCAGGGAGAGCTGCACTAAATTAGTCAATAGAAATTTTATTGAAATATCTGCAAATTAAGTTGCCTGAAATTTATTGTTAGATAAGTTTTGAAAGGTATATCACTCACTACTTTGTCATCATCAAAAAGGAGGAACATGTTGAACATACTATCTAGCTTAATTTTGATGATGAATATTCTTAACCAAGTATGTTTTGATGATAATCAAAGACATGTGTGAAACATTAAAGTACTAACATTCTATTCTCAAGTATGTTGCAGAAATATTAACTCATATTCAACTTGACAATAACCTTCATGATGATAAAAGGAAGAAATAAAGTAACTGCTCTTTAAAAATAAGTATATAAATTTTATATACACTTAAAACAATAAAATAAAAATTTTAAAGTATTGAAGACATGCTTCGTAGCCAACAGAAACATCTTTGGAGTCATCCCAATGCATTTAGGAGTAAATTGGAATGCTTCGGAGTCGTCACAGTGAACTTCAAAGTAAACAGACAAAGATTTAGAGTCATCATGATATGGTTCAGAGATAACCAAAACAAGCATCGCAGTCTTCATAGCATGCTTCAGAGCTAATCGAAAAGCTTCGAAGTCTTTACAACATGCTTCGGAGTCATCATAAGCATACTTCGAAGTCAGCAAGGAAACTTCAGATTCATCATAGCAAGCTTCAGAATCATTACAATATGCTTTGGAGTTGTCATGAAGGTTTTGGAGTTATCATAGTATACTTCGGAATCAATAAGACATACTTTGAAGTTAATCAAGCAAGCTTCGGAGTTATGAAGATACACTTTGGAGTTAATCAGAAATGTTTCAGAGTAAATCAGATATGCTTCGGAGTCATTAAGACATGCTTCAGAATCACAGTGTTAAGCTTCAAAATAAACCAGACCTACTTCGGAGTTATCAAAATACGCTTCGAAGTTAGCAACCTTACTTTGGAGTCATCAAAACTTTACTTCAAAGTCAACAACAAACTTCAGAATAGTTGACTAGTACTTCAAAGTCACCTTTTGTAAAGCATCAAAGGTTCAAAAATTCTGAAATCCTCTCTGCAAAGAGCTATTGTAAATAGAATGGTTTAACATCATTTTGAAAAATTTGAAGAAAAAAATTCAGAGCATTTAAAATCATTCAAGACATTATCTATTTACTTGTCACTTCGGAGTAACTGAAGAAGCCACTTCAGAGCCTCCGATACTTATGTGAACGTTAAGAAAAGTCAACAACTAAATTGCAGACCTATACCAGATTGTTGCAAAGTTAGACGTCGCATAAAAGTGTGAGGTGAAGAAAAATATTTTTGAATGGAATCAAGGTCGACTTTTTAATTCTTGTGAATGAGCAGATAACTACCTTTCAGGCACCAGCCAATGAGGAAAGTTGAAAAAAATGCCTCCTCTACCTCTATGTAAAGAGTAAAGTCTGGAATGACAAGCAGAAAGAGAACTTATTTAGACCAAAGAAGAAAGAACTAGAAAAAGGCAAACCAAGAATCTTTGTTAACACCACTAAAGCAAAAACTAGTGGTAATGACAGACAGACAAACAAAGAAAAGGGAGATCCTAAAGCCAAAGTATCAATACTCCGATGAGGAGGTGGTACCAATTTTACTGGGGCTCATTTAATCAGGTAATATGAAGCTAATAGAACCCTTGTTCCCAACGAGAGTAGATAAGGTGAATCATCCTCCATACTGTCATTACCATCCAGGTGTCAATCACCCAATGGTCAAATACAAGGTGGTAAGGTGGATCATCAACCATTGTATGAAGAATGGAATCATTACATAGAAAAAGGATGTACAAGCAACATCCATCAATATTTTGGTGAAAGAAGTTCCTGATTTGGCAATGCTGGAATAAAAAGTCAATCGCCAATCCCCCAAAACTTCTAGTTAAGAAGTGTAAAGGAAAGTTGTGATTGATGACGAAGGTTGGGATCTTGTCCATCCAAAAAAAATCCCAAAAATCCTATTGATGAGATGCAAGGGACAAATTCTCAGATCAAATATGCAAAGCAGAGGAAAAGGTAGGACCATTTGAAAGACTTATTCGCATACCCCAAAAGAATACATTATTGGTCATCATAGTTCTAACCATACATCATTGGGGATTACCTCTAGCCTGAAAGGCTCAAATCCTTATTTAAGAAAATGGAGGGGAAAAAGAAAAGAATAACCCACCTTAATCAAGAGTGCCCAGAGCTTTATACTTGGGGCTCATCACCATCACTTTTGTCAGTTGCAAATGAAGTATGGGTGGCATTTTAGGATAACTTACCAGACCTAGAAACTAGCTCTAACCCAAACCTTGATGAAGATAATCTATTTGAATATCTAGTGGAGGCATCTTTCTATCGCTTTGGTGAAGGCAAGGCCTCCACAAGCCAGCTAAATAGGAAGCGAGAATGTTCCCGTAGAAGGCATGAACGCTAATGGGAACATTGGCACCAAGGATTCACTTCATTTAATGTTGGTAATTCACCAATCATGCACCTCCTCCTCTACAATGATGAATGCTATGAAGAAAATCCATACCTTGGAAAGATGTACCAAAATTTTAGAACTCACTTTCCCTAAAAGTGAAGAAGAACTAGTTCCAGACTCCAACAGTTCAAGGCACTAAAGAGTGGGTCTACTTACAAGACATGTTCCTGCTGCATTTTCTTTCCAAGAGAAAAGAAGGAATTAGTAAGTCTCTTATTAATTGGGATCAACACTTTAGTGAGAAAACAACCAATTATATCCATAAATGGAGGGATGTTGCTTGGAGTGATCCGCAATCACTTCATTGCCCAGAGGCAGAAGAAGTTCATCTTTGCCTAGCAAGGACAACCTATTTTCATTATCGAATTCCATCTAATTTCATAGAGGCATGCAATCAAGTTGAAAAGAAGAAAACTAAGGCAATAAACGACCCTCCGAAGGAGCAAGTGTTCATAGAATTGCACATTGCAAGAATCTTCTAATACTTGCACCATATGAAGGCCCTTATTCTAACAGTAGTCTCGAAAATCAAGCAAATTTGATTATTAGGGTGGCCTATGATGAAATTGTTCAAAGAATGCTATAAGGTCATGTTTGAAGACTTGTTCCAGTATTAAGCTTTGGTATGAATGATGTCCCAGAGCGAGGCATACACAATTAGAAGCTTTTAGTTTTCACTAGCTAGTAATAGTCATGTCCTAAAGTGAATTACGAAATTGGCAACCGAATCATTCAAATCTTGGGAGATGTTGGTGGCTAAAGCATTCATACACAAATTTCATGACTACACTTTCCAGTTCTCTAAGGGACAAGTGTGATGCAATTCATTCTTATGAAGAGGAACATCTTTATGATTTTTCCTTGAGATGGTGCAATTTTGGCATTATTACCCTGTGTTGCGAGAAGAGGGACGCATAGTTTGGGAATGTATTGTTGCCTTGGGCAAAGCCTTTCCGTTGCCCAAAGAAATCCCCACTTCATTTCCAGGTTTACTCAAGATGCTAATCTAATAGCCATTAGAACCTATGGAAGTATCTTACAACATGACTAGTGTCATGCCAAATGAAGAAAATGCTCTACAAGAAGCATCCAAATCACTTGAAATAATGGCCGTCTTGTGGTCTAGGAAAATATGGTCTAAGATAAAGGGAAAGCTCCAATTCAAGAAGAACCAGCCCCTGGAGTTCCTTATCCTTTAGTACAAGAAAAGGAGGGTCCTGAGCTTACAAATAAGCTAGAATATGACATTGTTGCTCACTTATGCAGAATTCCAACAAGGTTGAGTATATAAAACGCATTGCAGCTCTCTAAGAAGTCTCGATAAGTGATCATAAATGTGCTGGTAGATGAGTCCATTAAGAACTTGTACCTGGCAGAGGTTGCTACCACAATTGAATGCAACCAGATGATCACTTTTGTAGATGATGACTTGTTGCTTGGAAGCATAGAGCATAATCGTCCATTGTTTGTAAGAGGTGACCTAGCAAGAGAAAGGATTAACCACATCATGCTAGATCCAAGATCTACAGTAAATATTCTTCCACTTAAAGTGCTAAAATGGATCAAGATGTGTTCGTCTATGCTCAAAAGTACTACCCTTATAACCAAGAGAGCTAAAGGACTATGGGGACTATCACCTTAAGCCTTAATATTGAAGAATTCCTTGCAAAGGTTAATTGCCACATCATTAATGCATTAACATCCTATAATTTAATGCTAGGTAGACCATGGTTGAATTGATACCAAGTTATAGCATCCAAAGCACACCAATGCTTTAAGTTCTACCAGGATAGTATAATGAGAGGCATATCAGCTAATGAATGGTTGTTCATAATTTTAGAGGTGTTCTTCTCAGAAGCCCAACACTATAAGGTGACACTGATTAAACCAGAGCTACCAAAAGAATCAGCCAAACCAACTGTGGATAGAAGACAATAGTCATTTGTCACAAAAGATAAGGGTCCACATTACAAGGATCCTCATCACAGGCTATATCTCTGCAGGCAATCCCATTCCCTACAATTCCACTATCGACGTCTTCACGTTTTAAGATTACAATAAGCATGTCATGAGAAGACAAGTTAAAACTAATGAAAAGGCTAAAAGTACTCCAAATAAATGATAATGAAGATGAGTCACTAGTTAAACATCTACATTTAATTGGAGATCAGACACAAGTTTCTCGAATCCATAATCTTTTGCCTTCCAAGATAGAACATCAACACCAAGACCACCTGGAAGAGAATGTGGAAGAGGATCGACTAGGCTATCAATAGGCAGGGGGCAAGTCATACCTCCACCAGCTATATTTTGTGAGAATCAAGTTGTAAGTTCTTTGCGAGCTTATACGCCATCGCAACCAACGCAAGTCGAGGACACTTGATTCTAAATCAATATTCCGGATTCAAGGAGAATAAGGAATACTACTCTAACATTGTTGCCTTCAGTGCCAAGCTATTCTCAAGTAGCATCAAAATCAAATAGTGAACCCCAGTCAAACAAAGCAAGAAGCATCATCCAATCCTAATGCCAAAAGCAATAGATGGGAAATTGGAGGAAAATTCCAATCCATGTTAGTCGAGTACAATTGGCCACTGACTCAAATGGCTGAGTTAGAAATAATTCAGGACAAAGAACTTAAACCACAATCCCCAATGGAAAAAGGAAATCTGGTATTTAAGGAGATGGGCTTATCCT
This sequence comes from Pouteria campechiana, assembly GCA_036873735.1. Classification (NCBI taxonomy): domain Eukaryota; kingdom Viridiplantae; phylum Streptophyta; class Magnoliopsida; order Ericales; family Sapotaceae; genus Pouteria; species Pouteria campechiana. The sequence goes on from JAYJMB010023782.1 coordinate 13,891, forward strand.
ACAGACAATGTCGTGTTTCTGATCTTCTGCCCCAGAAATTCCTACCTGCCAAAAATTTTTAGAAATTCAATAAGGGATGCAGAAGGATGATTGATCTCTTCAACATTTATCCTAATGAACCCTATATGTTGGTAACTAGTCTACTTATCCCAGTGCCAATCAAAGAAAAGATCAAGGGACTCTCATACCCAGGAGATCAGATAGGTCTTGGAGCAGATGATGATATTTACATGGACAATGATAAGGAGTATGCCCCAAATTGCTTTTATGTAAGTATCAAGTTGAGTGTCAAACCCATCATGTGGGATTATCAATCAGCTCCTATTGAGTTTGAGACATCAAAGACGTCATTTGCCTTATCAACAATTGCAAATTGTTACATGGTTTCTACCTCTCACCATGCATCAACAAAAGAGGAAGAATTTGAATTCGACAAAGAAGAATCGACAAAACATTCAGAGGGACCTAATGATACATATGACAAAGAAGTCATTGATGACCCATCAATTCCTGATTCAGAGTCTGAAATGGCAGGTAAGACTCATGATGATAATATACATGAGTCTGATCATGAGCCAAACCTTGACCATTTGGAGGAAAAAGAAGGCAGTGACTCTAATTCTTCCTTAGAAGAAATAACCTATGGTGCAACTCTGATAGTGGATAACCAACAATTGATGAGCTTGAAGAGTTCAACTTGGGTACAAATGAAGGTAAGCACCTTATCTGCATCACTAAATCCTCACTAGAGCAGGAAAAACAATTGCTAATGGATCTTTCTAGGGAATTCAAAGATGTCTTTACATGGACATACTCTGAAATGCTTGGGTTTGATTTAGATCTTGTGATGCATTATTTTCATATCTCTCTAAGCAAGCAAGCCAAAAAAGCAACCACTAAGGAAATTCAATCCTAATTTGGAGCAAAAAATCATGAATGGGATCAACAAGTTGTTGGAAGTCATCTTCACCCAAGAAATCAAGTTCCTAAGATGGATCTCCAATGTTGTCCCAGTAAAGAAAAAGAATAGAAAAATCCAAGTTTGCGTCAACTTTCAAAATAAATGAAGCCTATCCAAAAGATGAATTTTCGCTGCCATACACAAAACTCATCGACAGCATAAAACCCATCGACCTACAAAAAGTGGGGGCAATCAGAAATATGCCTCTGCCAAGGAACATAGATGATTTAAGAAGCTTGCAAGGAAAATTATCCTATATAAGAAGATTTGTTGTCAACTTGGTAGGTAGATGTCAGTCATTCCATCACCTTCTCAAGAAAGATATAGCCTTTGTTTGGGATGAAGTTTTCCAAAAAGCATTTGATACCATCAAAGAATTTCTCCAAAATCCTCCAATTTTGGCAACACTAACTAAATATAAACCCTTATCTTGTACATCTCCATGAGCGAGCAATCGCTAGGGGCATTGCTTGTGCAAGAAAATTAAGATAGTAACGAGCAAGCATTGTATTATCGTAGTCATTGGTCAATCAATGCGAAGTGTAATTATTCTCCAATCGAAAAGACATGTCTTGCATTGGTGTTTGCAACCTACAAGTTGTTACGCTACTTTTTATCTCATGAGATCTGGTTGATTTCCAAAGTAGATCCACTCAAGTTCTTGATCACTCACCCCACTCTATCAAGATGGTTAGCAAAGTGGTCTTTATTATTGTCAAAGTTAATGAAGAAGTTGTTGTGCAAGAAGACTTGCCAGATGAGGAAGTGTTCATTGCCCAAGTCAATACTCCTTAGCAAATATAATTCAACGGTGATGCTAAACCATCGATGCTGGTATTGGGATCATTTATATTTCATCTCAAAAAGACATCCTCCCATATTTCTTCTACTTGAGAAGGAATTATGCCAATAATGAAGCAGAGTATGAGGCACTGGTCCTAGGACTCCAAATTGCCTCAACTTTGGGATTACAAAATTGGATATCTTTAGTGATTCTGAATTGGTGGTCCGATAATTAACCACTAAATATGAAGTCCACCAGCCTAGCTTATGTTGGTATTACGATATTACACAAGGGCTATTAGATCAACTTTCTCAAATTATCATTGGGCATGTTCTAAGGACCAAGAACATTATTATTGATGCTCTAGTAAATTTGGCAACTGCTCTAGTTGTTACTGGAGGCTAAGAAATCATTGTAAAAGTTGAGCAACAAAGTTGTATTCCTGACTCATATGATGAGAAGACTACCAAATAAAAGAAATGCATAGCCTGCATGGAACTAACAATGGATGATTGGTGAACCCCATACATTGACTACTTACAGTATGTAATTCTCCCTAAAAATTCACAAGAAAGATTAGCTCAAAGGAAAAGACTACTTGATACGTGTATTATAATAATACACTCTATCGCCAAGCATATGATAGACTCTGGCTTCGATGTTTGAATAAGGAAGAGATTTAATATGCACTTATGCAAGCATATTCTAGTGAATGTAGTGGGCATCCGTTTGGTCAAAGATTATATAGATGAGTCAAATGCCTATGCTACTACTGGCCTATAATGGTCTTAGACTCACTAAAATTTGCCAAATTATATTTTCAATGTCAACTTCATGGGGGATATTCGGCACATACCACCATCAGAGTTAGTACTTATAAGCATCTCTTGGTCATTTTCATGGTGGGGATTCGATATCATCGATCCAATCAACCCTCCATCTTCTAAGGGACATGCCTACAGTCTAATAGCAATCAATTGCTTCTCCAAATGGGTGAAATCTGACTCATATAAAAGGGTTAAGGCTAAAGAAGTAATTGAGTTCATCAAATTTAAGATCATATTTCGATATGGTCATCCATACTAGATTACATTGGACAATGGTACTCCATTGAAGAATGAAGAAATGAAAAGGTTTTATCAAAACTGAAGTATCAAATATGTTTTCTCCACACCATACCACCCACAAGGTAATGGCCAGGCTGAGGCATTTAATAAGGCAATCTTGAAAATAATGAGGAGAACAACACATAAGAACAAGTGGGATTGGCATATCAAATTGCCAGAAGCATTTTGGGCTATTGCACCACTTACCACACAATAACTAATGCAACTTCTTATTCTTTGGTATTTGGGGCAAAGGCGGTCTTGCCCTTAGAAGTGTAATTGCCATTGCTAAGAGTTGCAATGCACTCAAGGTTGATAATAGATTAACAAGCCAAGTTGCGGTTTGAGGAGCTTGATGCTTTGGATGAAAAGCGATTATAAGAGAAGCAAAGGATTAAGTTATACAAAGCTTGCATGGCCGAGGCATATAACAAGTCATTTAAACACCAAGCCTTTCACCTAGGCGATTTTGTTCTCAAGCTAAGGACTGAATTAATGGCATGGCAAGTTAATTGGTAAATTTGAGCCTATGTGGGAAGTACATTATGTTATGCAAGAGGTCTATGCTAATGATTCATATCGAATTGCAAGCAGTAATGGTATAAGAGAATTACCCATTAGTGGTCATTTTTTAAAGCGTTATTATGCATAAACCAGAAGGGTGCAATTGCTAGGGGGCATTGCTTCCCATTCCTAACTCCTGCAAACATTTCTTAAGGGACCTGATCTACAAGAAAAATGAAAAAATGATAAGTGAATAATATTCACTTATATTTTACAATTTCAAGCTAACTTTTAGCATGTTTTTGAGTTGTTCTCGATTTAAAATAATGTGTTTAATGTGTATGTATGGTTACAAGCGAAGTAGATGAGAAACAGAGCAATGAAGATGAGATGGAGCATGAAGAATGAGGGCAAGCCATGGCACTATATCACAGCACTATGTTGTGACACCAAGTCGTGACATTGGAAACAAAACATGAAGACAACAAGTACACTGTGCCATGGCATAGTAAATTCATAGGAAGATAGCAGGCATAATGCCACGACACCATGTCACGACATTGGAAAGAATACTTGAAGACAAACTATACTATGTTGCGGCACAATGCCGCAACATAGACTCAAACAACAAGTTGGGCAGAGTAGTACCATGCCGCTACACCATGCCGTAACACCATGTCATGGCACAATGATGAATATTTGAAGTCAGATGATCTTGTGTCATGACATTATGTCACCAAACTGTAGCTGGAGACACATTTATGGATTTTTTGAAAGTGTTGGAAACAATACCAGATCTTCTGGGATTTTGTGGACAAGCTACAAAAAGATCACTATTGAAGGAAAGAGTATAAAAAGCTCAGAAAGGTTGCCCTAAATATCATCTTAGACATCTTGGGGGCAGCTTGGAGGTTAGATTGGAGCTTGGGAAGAGGAGAGAAAAAGGATTTCCCAAAGAGATGTGCTTCAAGCCTATTTTCAGCAAGGGAAGCCAAAGTAGAAGAGTTTGCTTTCATTTTCATTCTCAAATCTTTCAGTATTTGTTTCTCATTCTTCAATTGTACTTGGATTAAACTCTATATTTGGATTTTATACAATGTTGAATGATGATGCTATGTCTTTTGATTTGAATATGAGTGGCTAAATCTCTCCTTCTAGAGGGGAGATGGATCTTGTGTTGAAGTCATGGTTTAATCAATGAGTTATGTCATTGAGTATGTTTCAGAGATTTATTTGTGATGTTATGTGATTAACACCTTTGATTTAGTGACCCTTTATCGAATGATAATGCATTTAGGATTTGACATTTGGTAGAGGTAATTCTAAATAAGATTTTAACATCATGATATGTAATGTTGGATGTCTTGGGAAAGTCTCTAGGTTATGTAAGATTAGTTAAAAGGAACTACATCTTAATGCCTTATTAATATTTCAATTTTTATAGGAATGTTGAAGTTGGAATATTGATAATAGATATTTAGCTTGTCACTCGAGAGAAGAGGTTAAATGCATTTGGATTCCTATTCTATAAATTGATGGGACTACTCAAGGCATATTAAGTTGACGAACCCATGATCAAAACACAAGTGAAGTCGATCCTCTAGAACTTCTTTACCTTGATTCCTTTCCAACAAAAACCTACCCTTCTTTCTAGTTCTTAGTTAAATTCATATTATTTGATTTTCTAGATAAAATTGGGATTACGTACTGCAATAGCTAGTGACTAATTAAAATCACTAGTCCCTGTGGAGGCGATACTCACTCACCATTTTATTACAAAGCTTGACGCTATGCACTTGCGGTATAGTTTGCAGCGAACAAAAAACTATTATGTAGAGAATAAACCAAAAACAAAAGAAATATGGGAAAATTAAACAAAAAATGATTCCATTAGTATAAAACAAAATGACAATGGAATTACAACGACCATTCAGTGTCCCTCAAATTTCCCAACAATGGCAATAAATTGTTCTTCAGCTGTGCAAAATCTTCCCATCCAAATTATTAGTATCTCTATAGCTTAAGGATCTGCTATCTTAGATGACTGCAAAGAAGTGAGGTTCTCCTCCAGAATGCATTTTTTCTATTGCACACAATTGATGACAACATTCAAATCTTGAAGGGTCTCACTCTCTTGGGCCAGTTCTTCCTCATACTTGGCTCCTTGAGAGCTAACTGCTCCCCCAATTGTTTGCACTCCTTCCAAAGCTCTTGGCAGCATTTCTTAATCATGGCCTTTTCACTTGTAAGGGCCATAACTCTCGATTGGAGACCTAACTCTCGGGAAGTAGCAAATTGTTGTTTGAAAAACTTGTAAGCCAATGTATTCTGCACAATAGCTAGTTCAATCTCCATAACAGAAATTTGAGCAAGTGGAGTCTTTGGCCTAGCTTCACCTTCCAAATGAATCCACTTGTCATAGAAATTATCCAGTTTCTCAAGGATGAAGGGATAGCATCACCTCAAACTTTTTGAGGATTACTAACTATAGCCTTTGCTATTTTAACCTTTCTTTGAGTAGAAGATTCACTATCTTTGCTTCTCTAGCTAGATCACACTGTGGTATAAGATGGAAGAGTATCCTTAGATGCTTGCACTGTGCCAACCTCCTGAGAAGTCATCTCTATAGTTGAACCACCTTCTTCAAGAAATTTCATTGTATCTAGAGCAGTGAAAAGGTCAAACATATCATATTCTTGGTCTTCTATTTCGATTAGGATATCACCCAAAATGGTTGAGCAAATGGATGACTCACCATAATCCACTTACTCTTGTAGAGCTTCTTTGGATAGATCACTTTGTTGAGAATCCATCTATGGAACAATCAAGACAAATAAAAAGTCAAAATCCAAAGCAAAAGGGTTGATATCACTGAATACAATCATATTGGGGGAAATTTAATCACATTCCAAGTGATTAAAGTGTCTGATTTAAGGCATTAGAATTTTAGACTAAGTTCCAAATGCTTAAAATTATCAAAGATTGGGAAAAATTGAATGTTACTTTGATAAATGTCAAGGCCATCTCAAAACACAATGATCATAGTATTCATTTGAGCCCATTTGGAAATGATTAAACTTAAAATAGAATTTAAATGTTAAAATGTTTACATGAGTGGCAAATAAAGACAACTTCAAGCATTTGCCTCAAGGGGTTTAATCCCATGTTAAGCATCGTAAGCCAAAACAGATGGCTTATTAGTAAAATGGCCCATTGAACCCATGAATAATGAGGTTTAGCAAGAATCAGTGATTGTTAGCCACCTGAGCCATGCCAGGTAGGCTCGCTATGAGATGGACCACCCCAAGCCAGCTGGGCCTTTATTTCAAACCTGCCAGGAAAAGACGCTTGGGTTGTGCTATTCGTAGCCTGCCAAGCCACCGTGCACATGGGCCGTGCACCATGAGCCTGTCAGCCATGTGCCTAGGCCACGCCATTCATAGCCTGCCAACCCGTCATGCATGGACCTTGCATTGCAAGCCCCGTAGAAGCCGTGTGATCTGCGCCATTCAGAGTTTGTTGACGAGCGTTGGGTTGTGCGTTAGCAGCCCACATGCATGCCATTTTCTAGCTTGGTGCTCACTTGCGGCTACCACCCATCTTCTTCCCCAAGCTCGATGGACAAATAGAGATGCATTCTCTTTAAAAAAATGCCAAGAGTTTGGATGTTGTTTTACCGAATGGGATTTTAGAAAAAGGGATGAGCATTTTTTTATGTATGTGTAAAAAAAAAACACAAGAAATTTTTTTTATGAGGTTAATAGGTTTTGCAATGGGGATTTTTAAAAGCCATGTGATGCTTTTTACGCATTAAAGATAGATAGCGATTCCTTAAAGCTTCATTTTCACAAGCCAACACTATCGAACCCAACAAGGCATTTCAAAAAATCATCGATTCAAGGTCTTTGTACAGATGGTTTATGCAGACATTCATTCATTCTAATGAGGATTAAATTTTCAGACTAGAAAAAGAGGAGAAGGGGGAAAACAAAAAAGGATCGCAAAAATATTTTGTGTCTTCCCAACCTTTGTATACTTTTCAACAAAGGGGTTCTGTGATGCCTTTAACATTGAAGCAGAGGGGGACAGTAAAATCCAAGTAGTGAAAGCAACAAAGGATTATTGGCGTAAATTTCTTAACATGAGCTATAAAAAATCAAAGGGGAGAAGACAAGTTGCTATTGGCGAAGTTCTTTTTTACAACAAGCAAAAGCTTCCAATTTCCCAAAAAAAAAAAAAAACCAAAGTCAGTAGCTTAGCAATGTTGCTGCTGTCAGTGTCCAAAAGCCTCATGTGGTTGCTCCATGGATGTCCCCAACATGCTGGCGTGTGAAAATCCCAGTTCGCACAATGACAACAGCAAAATGTCCCCACCAAACTGAGAGATAACGTGGATTTAGGCCCTGCAACACCAGTCTCAAATAGCTTCACAACGCTAACAATGGAAAAAGCTTGCTAGGCCCCACTATGTTGGTTTCCGAAGACAATCACGCCAAGAGAAAAAATGGTTGTAGGTTCTACGAAGCTGGGTTTGGTTTCTTCACTCCGTAACAATCATGCTGTTGGCTTGAAAGGGAAATGCCTCAATATGCTAATAGTATCAGCTAAAAAAGTCACATAATGCCAGCGAGCCTCCACAACGCCAGCGGCGAGAAGTATAGTTAGCTTCCCCCACAAAGCCAACTCAACACTGACCACAAGCAAGTCTCCACAATGCTAGTGATGAGAAAGCACGGTTAGCTACCCATCACGCTAGTATATACATAATAATAATTAAAAATCATGGCCCACCATGTTAGTGAAAATGTAGGTGCCCTAAGATGATAACCAAATTTTAGGATTTAATCCAACCCTGTCTGGGTAAATCCAAATATTTTAAACATACACAACAAGTTGTCTAGATGTAACACCTAGGGTGTTAATTTTTGGGTAATGGTGTGTTAAAATACATTGTAGTTGTTTTTAGTGAAAAAATTTCATTACATCATGTAAGCAAATGAATTATGAAATTATGAATAAGGTTATTAATTAATAAGGCCATGTATTTGGACATGATTTGGACTTATACGAGGAAAATTTTTGTGTATTTTTATGATGCATAAATAGAGGACTAAAAAGGTCTTTTAATGTTAGAGTTATATGAAAAATATTATGATGTAAATATGTGAGAAAAATAAAGTAAAAAAGGGGCTGAAAAGTCAAATATGGATGGGGCAGTGAATTTGGCGTTGCGGTGCCACTTCATAATTTTCATGAGTGGCATCCAGATTTTTTTGGCTCCACGATGTCGGGTCGCGGGATAAATTTTGGGGGTTCCATTTCTTGGCCATTCCATTTCGTTTTTGTTTGGTTCCGTTTCCCTTTCTTCCCCCATGCCCTAACCTTGAAAGCCACCTTATGAAACCTCGATTTCTTGCTACTTTTGATATGAAATCATGATGCCAAGAGGTATAATCCTTGGATCTTGTATCTAAACCCAAATTCCATTCATTTAAACAAGAGAAGGAAGGACCAAATATGCTTTGTTGCCATCCATGGAGTTTTTGAAGTGTCTTGGGCAGAGGTTTTTGCTTTGGGAGGATAGCTATGCATGGAAATGAAAGTAAGTTCATTTATTCCCAATTTAATTTATGATTCTACTTGATTATGGTTTTGGAAAATTGGGAACAATGAAATTTTGGGGAGAATTGATGTAAAGTTAGGAGGGGGAAAATGTTTAATTCATTGATGATAACATTTTAGGACTAGTTTGAGCATGAAAAATCATGATTAATACTAAGCTAGGGTTTATGAATAGTGATTATTGAGGATGATAATTATTTGATGAGATCAAGGAAAAATGATTAATTACCTAATTAGAGTATTTTAGGGCTTATTTAAGAATGAGATATATGATTTTGGATAATAACCTCATTGACAATGGAAAAGCATTTTTACGTATGGGTTATGTGAGGCCAAATTGATTGGATTAAAGGCCTAATTGGATTATTTTTGAGGTTAATTGCATGATGATTATATTGAATGATGATTGCATATGGTTACAAATGGAAGTCCCTTAAGACACTTTGTAGAAATATATAAATGGATAAATGAAGTGATGGTTATGAGAGGTTAATGAATCATAAAGTGGGATATGGTACTAAAGAAAGTTGAATCGATTAATCAAGTGAACACCCCCACCTTTTACCCAAACGAGACATTAAATTAAAATGGGTGATGATCCTCAACTAAAATAAGTATTGAGATGGATAATCAAATAATAAGATAATTGATATGTGTGAATTATGATGTGTGTCATGAATTTTGATATGTGTTATATATTCAAGGTCATTCGAGTGGTGATGGAAAGCAAATTGTGGAACTTGAGGAGTTATAGCATCACTTTCCATTAAAGTAAGTAGGTTCTTTTGTGATGAAATATATGAATGGATAGGGATATTGATTATCTGATTTGTTTGCATCCAGGCTTTTATGCATTGTTGGGTATAGTAGATATCCCATTGATTGGCTAAAATATGTTTGATTATGTGATATATTATGTAAGAGTTTATATTGATTAATGATGGTTAGAGTTGGTTATCTCTGAAATGTGAGAATTGGGATAGATTTTATCCCATACTTATGTATATGATTAAACAATGTTATGTGAATATATGATTGGATAGGGATAGAGAGTGTTATTATATAGTATTGATCTCATATAGTATAAGAATGTGGACATTGCATTGCAAATACAATGTATTGGTTAGTTATTGAATGCTTTGAATTCTATTAGGAATTGTGAATCAAGTTGGCATTGATCGAGTTAAAATGACATCGCATATTCTCATATTGAGAATAAATGATACACATTCTGGATTAAGCATGATACTATATGGATTATTGATTGTATTGCTAATTTAACATGCCTACTTACTGAGTTGCCCAAACTCATGTCTTTGTATTTAAATTTTAGTGGACAAGTCAAGCAAGGGAGCTAAGGAAGATGCTATTTATGTTGGTGGTTTTATTATGTTGGGTAGAAATTAAAAATTTGTATTCCTTCACAATTGTAATAACTAAATTAGAAATGTAGTGGCATGTCATATTAGTGATAAAGGCATATGATATTGAGTTGGAATAAGTTTGTTGCCATCATAGGGCAAAATAGGTTCTGGGCTATGGGTAAGTTTGGATAGGTTAATAATTTATGATTTAAGTTATAATTATTGAAATTCCAGTTTTATACATGATTAGAAATTGTACAGGTTTCAATTAATAAAATTCAGGGCAGACTCGACCAAAGTTTTGGCAAAGAATAGGAAAATTACTAAAAAGAAGGGAAATAGTAGCATCCTACATAGACCCTAATAGAAAACAATCTATAGGATGGCCAAAATGCATAAGGAGGGGGTGCGAAGCGTTACACTAGAAAACCAAGGGCCAAGATTTAATGAGGATACAAGGTTAGATCGTCCATCGGGCTTATCACCCATTACCTGCATAATCTACCCTTGGGGGGCATTTGTTGGATAACTTAAAATTGCTAAGTGCGTCAAATGTTGTTGATTTAAGGAACAGTTTAGATTACACTGGGAGTGAGTCAAGGCAAGTAATCAACCATCCAATGGGTTGATTAGGTGGTAATGGGGTACGCTTAATTGGTATTTTAATGGACCATCTAAATAATTTTGGTCAGACCATCCAAATTAAAAATGTAATTTTGGTTGGACCATGCCATTAAGCAGGATCAACTAAGCCAGTTGTGCTCCACAATGCCAGGCTCCACTACGCCAGTTGTATTTTGGTGGTTATAAAAGGCCAAATTTTTGAGAAGAAAGGGACAAATATCTTCATTGAGAGGGCATCATCTTCTTCTTCCTTGGGTCCAGACTCTGCTGGAATGTTCTTCTTCTTTAGGATAGACTCTGCTTGGGTGTTTTCTTCTTCTTCTTTAGAGGCAAACTTTCTTCTTTCCTCTCTTTGGAGCTTCTTCTCATTCCACAAAGGAACTTGGAGCTTATCTTCTTAATCTTCTTTTATTTTGAGGCAAGTGTCTTGTTGTTATAAGATAGTTTCTATAACCGTCTAATTAAGCCTTGGAGAAACTTCACCATGGTGCATAATAGTTTTTTTGCTTGTGATGAGGTGGGTTTGCTACTCCAAAGAAGGCAACCATTAGAGCTCCATGGGAGCTCAAATGAGAAGTATAGAACTAGCATAAAATCCATTTCTTTGGGTTTCATACTTCCACAAACATTAAGAAAAATAAGAAAAATGAACTCCATTGATGGTTTTATGTCAAATATCGAACAAGAGGAGCTTCCACTAATGGATGACTTTTGACTTAAGTAAAAATGTGAAAGATGACCATTTTTTGTGAACTTCCTAAATTTACTATTTCTTGATCATAAGATCAAATCATCCATACAAACTAACCCATTGGTGGAGTTGAAACCCCAGTGGGCCCCATGTGGAAGTGGGGCTCGTGGATCATGGAGATGATGACATGGGTCTGTAACACCTGTAGTGTTGAAATTTGAGGAATTTTTTTTGCATTTCAGTAAAATGAGGAATTGAGATGATACAAGGTATTTTATAAAGAAATTTATTATGGAAAATTAAATTGAACAAAGAGAATGACTTCATTAGTAGTTTTGAGTAAAAAAAAACTTAAGTTGTGATTTTGAGTAAAGTCATGCATATGACTCGAATAACTAATGAAGCATGTTTATTATGTGAAATGTGATATATATCAGGTCTTGAATTGAACTTTAGAGATGATCTTCAAATTTTGAACCATTGAGTTGAATATTTTGCAAAAAGAACTCAATAGGTGAATTTCATCAAATCATGAAAAATTTAATGGATAATTAACCATATATGATGGTTGTGGTGATTAAAATTTTCTCATGAGAGTATGAGGTGATTTCGATTCTTAGATTTTATATAATGCATTGTTGTGAGCTATAGAAGGATAGTAAGAATAAAAAGAACTAAAATGGTGAAATTGAGCAATGCCATGATTATGATCTATATGAATGACCTAATATGATTACCATAGGTATTATGATGTATAGGGAATCTTGGTTTAAGACTTGGATGCATTTTGGAATGAAAATGACATATGGAGTCATTTATAGTAGAAAATTTGTTTAAAAAGAATTGAATAAGTGATTCTTGGCAATTGACCTCAAATGAGGTGAAAAATAGCATGAACATATTTTGTTTCATGTATGTGATGTGTGGAAAGTGATTGTTATGATGTTTGAAGTGTTTTATGTGAAATGGGATCATCGATGGTTTTTATAAGTATAAATTCTGAATTTGAACAGTTCCTTACAATGAATGGGTTATTGCTTGAGTTTGGGGGTGAGAATTAATTTATTAAATGCGTATTTGAGGATTATTATGTATGAAATTAATGGACAATGTAATGATTGAAAGTCCAAGAATGAAAGATGAGAGAAAAAGTGAAACTTTTGAAAGAAAACTAAAGGAGCACAAGTGTACATTATGAAAATACTGAATTTGAAAAAGGGTTCATTGTAATTAATTTTTGACATATATGATGGACTAATTTGAAAGAGTGTTCAACATAGAAGTTGTAGATCATGAAATTATATATCTAATGGAGATAAATCACTTGATTTCATTGTCATATGAGAAAGTTATGACTAATACACCAAAACTATTTCAAATAACAAAAAAAAAATAACAAGATGAATGAGATGGGTCAATTTTATTGAAATTTTTAACATTTTTGGGGGCTGATTTAGAAAATGTTGTTAACATAAAAGTTATAGAACTTGAAGTTATCTTTCCAATGCCTTATAGATCAGGTCATTTGGATATCATATGTAAAATTTATGATCAAATTACTAATATTATTTTAGGATAAAATTCCCTTATTGTGGCAAGGCTTTTCTCTGCCATGGAAAGGCTCCAAAAAATTAAGTTTTTGGCATACAGCAAGACCTTGCCGCAACAAGATAATTTTTCTACTACAACAAGGCCATTTTTTATTGTGGCAAGGTTTCAAAAATGCATGTTTTGGCCTGTATAGCAAGACTTTTCCCTGTCATGGCAAGACTTTTCCTTGCCGCGGCAAGGCTTCGTTGACATGCCAGAGTACCAGAAAAATGCGATGTTTTAAGCCCCAAACCTATTCTGTTTGGCCTCATTTCTATCCCATCTCTTTTTCTTCTTGCCCTTGCTTTGGAACCCATCTCGTTTAGTCCAAAATTATGTATGAACTTGGAAAATTCCTTGTTTAGGTGGAAAATCACTTGCTTTTGACCCTAGACCCAAGTTTTAGTTGTTTAGATGGTGGGAGAAGGAAAAAGATTTGATTTTCTTCAATTGGAAGGTGCTATTTTGGGCCTAGAGCATGGATTCATGTTCATTGATGACAACTACACTTGGATTTAAGGCAAGCTACTTTATCCCATCCAAAATTTGATTTTTGTAAACTAGGGTTTATATAGTTTTCTGGAAAGTAATTTTTAGAAGAAAATGATATGAGTAAGTATAAGAAAAATGAGTATTGATATAATTATCATAAATTGGGAATGATTTGGCTATGGAAATCATAATTTTTGGCTTTTTAGGTTTCTATGAATAGTAAAATTTGGGAAATTTCATGAATTTTGTGAAATTGTCATGGGAGAAAGGTTTGATGCATAATTTATAATGTTTTGAGACTTGTTTGGAATGAATTGAACATGTAAGGCATGTGTTTAAGCCATAACCTAAATTAGGTTAAATAGAGTTTTTGTGTGTGTTTAAGCCATAACCTAAATTAGGTTAAATAGAGTTTTTGTGTGTGAACTATGTAAATCCTTAATTGGGTAAATGGAAAGCTTAATTGAGTTGTTTAAGTGATAAGTCATGGAAAAACTCTGATTTAGCTAGTGTATGGCACATGTTTGATAACATTTTTAATAAGAAAAATAATGAGTACAAAATTATGCACTTGGGAAATATATAGGTTTAGCCATAAATCATATTGATTGGTTTGAAAGAAATTAGTTTGAGCTACATTTGTAATTGAATAGGACTGTTGCCCTATATAGATGACCTGAGAAGGATGAAAAGACGTAGAAATAGAGAGAAATGATTTCCAGCTAAGAGCTCAAGGTAAGTAGGTGTGCTTTTTTTATTAATATGGGGATGAATGTCTCATTTATTTTTTTTCGGGCATGTGTGTTTTGGATTAGGATAATGGATATCTCATGTTTAATTAGATTGATATTATTTGGTTGTGAGGGATAGTGTATCCCTTAGATTAAAATTGTCAATGTTTTGAGTATGACATGAATATTTGGCTGTTGGGGTTATGACATATCCCACGGTATGTGATATTATTCTTTTTTATGGATGTTTGTCGAAAGGGACAAAGATTATCCCATTGAAATATGTGTAAATTGTGAAATTTGATCATTGTGATGATGAAGAAGGAATGTTTGAGATATAGCAATATTGAGCATGAACTAAATTTATTTTGGAAATGAATATAATGTATCTTGATTATTGACTATATGTTGTTATTACATGCCTACTTATTTAGTTGCTCGGACTCACGCCTTCTTATTTAACTTTTAGCTAATAGGCCAGGTAAAGAATCCCCATTGTGGATCAGGACTGGTAAGCTGGATAAGAAGACATATTCTTATGGTGTGACTAAATGTTGGGATTAGAATCCCATTATATGTGTACAATTGTATTTAATGATTTCAATTGATGTACAATTGTAATTAATAGATTTTATTTGAGGTGTATTTTATATTGAAGAAACTAAATTAATATATTGTTAGTAGTGGCATGTAGTAATGATTTAATTATCAATTTTTTAATGGATTTTAAGGATGTAGATTGCGATCATGATTCTACTGAGATCTTGGGTTGTGGGCAAATGGGTGTATATGTTCCAAATTTATATTGTTGCTTTATTATATTTGATAAATAATTGTATAGGTTCAACTCTAATAACTTAGGGGATACTCTATCTTTTTTTTGAAGAAAATAGTTGAGTTCTAAAATGGGACTTGCGCACCCCACGCTAAAAGTGGGCAAATTTAGGTAAAAAAAATGCAAAATGGTAGGTCGCACCTTGGAAGGCGGGGCATGATAAGGCCCCACCTATCATTTTACATTATCCAAATAAAAAATTTATGATAACCACTAATGGTAACTATGATTAGGGTTAATTCCAGCTAATTAAGTTAATCCACTTTGCCCAAGATATTAAACCCTTCTAATCTATACAAATCCATCACTTGTAATCTGGATTTATGATCTCTCACAAGTTAAATACCAGAGATTGCCCACTTTTAGTTTTCCATTGGATATTGGAAAACACCATTCACTGAGTCACTCAAAATCTTGAGTTTAACACCAAGTCATTGATTCATGACTCATCGATTCAAACTTTAGCAAACACCACTCATCCAACCACTCAACAAACTAAGTCTAGGATCGAGTCATTGGGTCATGACTCACTGAGTCGAACCTTAGCAAAATTCACTTCAAATCAACTAAACCCAATTTACCTAGTCCCACTATTCCTAAGCTTCTCATGGGCAATTAAGAGAGCTAAGCTAAACCTAGTCAACTTGGTCCTATAGGTTCCTGAAGTATGGCTTAACCTAAGAGGGGAGGGATGAATTAGGTAAATAAAAATTCATTACTTAACCCCTGTTGGATCACTTCCCTCTTTTCGTGCTTGTGTATGGTGTGATAAAAAGTGAGTAATAGAAAGTAATAAAATACATGAAGAGTAAAACAAATGGACAAACACACGCACACAAATAAGACGACTTTTATAGTAGTTCAAGACCCCGTCCCTACATCCACTCTTCCAAGAGCATATGCTCATTGTGCCTTGGGTTCCACTATATCTCATATAATGGAAATACACAGCATTCTTCTAGTTTTCATGAGCTCACCAGGAAACTCACTAGTTTCAAAGATCACCGGCAAACTTGTTGGTTTTTAAGAAGTCACCAATAACTCATACAATGTGGTTTTTATGAGCTCACCACAAACTCATTGGTTTCGAAGATCACCAGTAAACTTGTTGGTTTTCTTGAGCTCACTAACAACTTTCTAGTTTCAAGTTTACCAAAAAACTTATACACTTTTACATAATGTTTCTCTCAAGCACAGGGGAAGATTTGATTTCTCTTTCAGCTCTATGTAATATAAAAGATCTTCCCATAATGTAAAGATAATGGTCATAAGGATATGAAGGTTTAAGCTCAAGGATAAATAACTGAAGGTTTAAGCTCTTGGCCATAGGTGGAAGGATTTGTCAGTATTATTATATATGATTTTGATAATAACAAAACTCGCAAGAAGTTTGTATGCCTAAATCTCTAAACAAACATATGTATGATTATGAATTGATAAATATTAATTAACATAAATACATAATCATAAATATTTAATTATACAAGCATAAATTCTTACTTTATGGTGCGTGTAATTATTTTTTACTGCATAAATTTACCAAAACATACTAAACACCATAATTATTTAAGCTTTAACATTATGAACTTAATAGAGATGTATATTATCCTTGCTCTATAATATGATTAAACCATATGAGGATAAAATATATTATGTTAATGAATATGAAAGCTAACAATGTAGCAAATGCAAAAACGTTCAAGTATAGGATCAAGATCATCTACAAAAAACTGCCATAACTAATTGCTACTTTCCAAAAGAGCTAAATTGATGAAAATCATGGAAGAAGAAGAAGAAAATAGAAGGTTCAGAGACAAGTAACAAAGAAGGTTGCATTAGATGCTTCCACAAACAAAAGCAATGAGAGACAAACAAAGGCTTTAAAGATGCACTATAACGAGTCTGTGTTGTCTATTAACCTCACAGGGAAAATTTTAATAGACAAATGCAAGACAAATAAATTTAAAGACAAAGCCATGGTCAAAGGGCATAAAGTTGTTCAAGAAATTTGAACTATCTACACCGACTAGAGAAAAGTTATCTGAGATAGAAAAAGAAGAAATTCCATCAAATACTCAAACAAAGGAAGAAAGAAGAAATTGTCGCCCAAATAATCATGCACAGAGAAGAGAAAACTTTATCTGATCAATAAAGTTAGAAGATTGGATTAGTCTAAGGACAAAAAGGCAATATGAATAAAGAAGGGAGTGCAACTTCAGCTGAGCCAAGACAAACAAACCAAGAATGAAGAAACAAAGTTGCAAGAATAAACCCCTTTTGTTACTCGAAGTGTTGGAACAATTGAAGAACTTCACCTAGTCTGAGGATCAAAGGTCGTGTATTACGATAGACAAAGTATCATCCAAAGCAAAAGATGAAGTAGAAGCTACATAGTTGGCATAGACGGGCCTGAACAAACAAAGAATTGCTTGGACCAATATGGGCTTCAACGGACGAAGGCACATTCACCTATAACTTACAACATATAAATGATACGTACAAAGTATTCAGTCCAAGACAAACCAAAACATAGTTCATCTATTGCTTACATCAGACAAACGCCACACTTCGTCTATTCAAGGAAGTTAAAGTAAGCTTCATCTGTCACCTTCAACAAATAATGAAGAACAAAGGAAGAACATTTTACTTTGTTTATTTACATTAAGGAAAAGCTTGTCAATTGATCAACGTAACTTTGTTAGCGCCACCCAGAGTTAGCTTGTTATCTATAATAGACAAAGTACATACATGAAGGATCGATCTACAGACAAATCTCTTGGAGAAATTCAAACAAACAAAGCAAAATTTGTTTATTAGTCAATTTGACTTTATGTGCGTGATTCAAAGTTCATCTAATACTTGCAACAGTCAAATCACTCTTGTGAAAGTTCAAATGATAGACAAACCTTCAAGAATCCGTCCGTGTAACAACCTGGTGCTCCAGCACATATTGTTTGCTTTGCCCAATGCATCCTTACCAGGAACCTCACCGGACTCACGGATTTGTTCCTTCTAGAGCATAGTGCATCCTTACCAGGAACCTCACCAGCTCCTATGGGCTCGTCCTTCACCCGCCCAAAATGGGTGATACTTTTGTAAGCGAGACTCACATATTTAGCCCAGGATTCCCTCCCTTACCCGGGCGATGTGGGATATCAAATCCACCCATCCTCAGAGCTGCCATGTCCTCATGGCACACACCCTTGCAGACTATTAGGAGTTAGCTCTAATACCAATTATAATGACCCAGCGCTTCAGCACATATTGTCCGCTTTACCCAGTGCATCCTTACCAGAAACCTCACCAGACTCATGAATTTGTCCCTTCAAGAGCACAGTACATCCTCACCAGGAACCTCACTAGCTCCTCCAGGCCCATCCATCACCCGCCCAAAATGGGTGATACTTTTGCAACCGAGCCTTACATATTTAGCCTAGGACTCCCTCCCTCACCCTGGCGATGTGGGATATCATATCAAAAGGCGCCTCCCTGATAACATTAAAGTACATAGTGGAAGGTATTGTCCTCTTTGGTCTTTAGGCATCCTTACTAGGAACCTCCCCATTGACCTCAAGGTTTTGTCCTCGAACAGGGCACACACCACTGTCAAGGTGCCTCTCTGGTAACATCAGAGTATGCAGTGAAAGGTATTGTCCTCTTTGGCCCTAGGGCATCCTTACCAGGAACCTCCCAATCGACCTCAAGGTTTTGTCCTCGAACAGGGCACACACCACTGTCAAGGTGCCTCTCCGGTAACATCAGAGTATGCAGCGGAAGGTATTGTCCTCTTTGGCTCTAGGGCATCCTTACTAGGAACCTCCCCATCAACCTCAAGTGATTCATAGCAAATGTTGATTCAAGTAATTAGTGGGCTATAGGATATATTTTCTCTTGAGATCAAGAAGTGGTAGTCACCTGTGTATGGGGGATAAGACGAGCCCGCTGCTGCATTGTTGTGTGTATGTGTGTGGACAAATCCGTACGGTTGGTCAATGGGGAGGTTCCTTGTAAGGATGCCCTAGGGATGACCAGAGCGGACAATATGATATGATGTCACCCATTTTGATGTGATATCCCACATAGCCAGGTGAGAGAGGGAGTACTAGGCTAAATATGTGAGGCTTGGTTGCAAAAGTATGACTCATTTTGGGTGGGTGAAGGACAGGCCCAGAGGAGATAGTGAGGTTCTTGGTAAGGATGCACTGTGCTTTGGAAGGGACAAATCCATAAGTCCAGTGAGGTTTCTGGTAAGGATGCACTGGGCAAAGAGGACAATATATGCTGAAGCGTCGGGTCATTACAGTTAGTATCAGAGTCGACTCTCAACAGTCTATGATGGTGTGTGCCAAGAGGACATGGTAGCTCTGAGGAGGGGTGGATATGATATACCACATCACCTAGGTAAGGGAGGGAGTCCTAGGCTAAATATGTGAGGCTCGGTTGCAAAAGTATCACCCATTTTGGGCAAGTGAAGGACAGGCTCGGAGGAGCCGGTGAGGTTTCTGGTAAGGATGCACTGTGCTTTGGAAAGGAAAAATCCATGAGTTTAATGAGGTTCTTGGTAAGGATGCACTGTACAAAGCAGACAATATGTGGTGGAGCGTCGTGTCGTTACAATCTGCAACTTATGATAGACAAACGCAGATAGAGAGAGACCATGAGTTGTCAAAAGAAAATCAATTTATGTGACTAGCATTCAAATGGCATCTGCCCTTGTGCGAATATTGTGCAGACTTATGTCAGTCACCATTTTGGGCAATAAGTGATGCTGCAAGGTTTTTAAAGCTGTAAAAAGTCAAAACGAAGAGCAACTTTTAACATAGCTCATTCTCCTCTCTGAACAGCGGTGCAGTAGCTCGAGACAAACCAGAAAGGCCTGGACTTCAATGGTAGAAAATTCAAATGGTCTTATTCATTTAATGCTGCTCTCGTTTTCTACATTCAATGGAGCCCATCTTCTCCAACGATCAAAAGTATGAAGAAGCTATTTAAGGAGAAAAGGTGGAATGATTCAAAGGTGGTGAAGGAAGATACTTCAAATGAGTATAACCTTATGCAAATCCTTTCATCCATGGCCAAGAGCTTAAACCTTCAGTTATCTATTCTTGACCTTAAACCTTCATATCCTTATGGCCATTGTCTTTAGATTATCGGTAGATGTTTTGTATTACATAGATCTAAAAGAGACATCAAATCTTCCCTTGTGCTTGAAAGAAATACTATATAAAAGTTTATAAGTTTTCTAGTAAACTTGAAACTAGAGAGTTGTTGCTGAGCTATAGAAAATCAATAAGTTTGCTGCCAATGTTTGAAACCAGTGAGTTTGTGGTGATCTCGTGAAAACCACATTGTATGAGTTGTTAGTGATCTCTAGAAAACTAATAAGTTTGCTAGTGATCTTTGAAACCAGTGAGTTTGTGGTGAGCTCATGAAAACCACATTGTATGAGTTATTTATGATCTTTATAAAACTAAAGATCATAAATACATTGTATGAGATTATTGTTCTCTCCCCCTTTCATTTTTAATTTATCACTCAACTTCTTTCCCATAATTTAACATTATGATTAGGTTGATTATAATGATTATATTGAATATCTTTTAAGCATTTTGATTACTAAACATTTTTATTACTATAGGAAGCATATTTATAAAGAACAATAATCAGACATTAATCAATTAAGCATGTTTTATTCATCAAAATCATATTAATATTCTAAGTTTAAAGAGAATGATTTCATACAATTATGATGATAATGCATGGTTTACTATTAATATGTGTCTTCTTTTATTTAATAGCTATCTGTCATTATTATCAGGAGTGACAGTTGAAAATATTTATGTTGGAGTTGACGGATTACTTAGGAAGTGGAGAAGCATCCATCTTTCTCTTTTCTTGCACAGAGGGATTAGGGAGAAGAGATGACCCTTCAGTGCTTACAAAGGAGATCATGGCATCTTTCAATTCTTCCATAAAGTAGATTCAAGGTGAGAATGACAATCCAACTTTTGAGACTATAGAGAAATGTCTGATTCTTCAGCATAAGATAAAGCAACTAAAGATTGATTTGGCTTATGTTAGGGGTAGTAATCTTGATTTTATACATCTCTTAACTAGGAACTCCACGGCTTATATGGAGGCCGTAGAGTGCATTAAACATTTAGAGACAGAGTTAACTAAGGCTCACCAGAAGGTTAAAGAGTTGGAAGTAGTTGTTGATGTTTTAACCAATTAAACGTTTTTACTTTTTGTTTTGAACTCTTTATATGTAATATTGCAACTCTTTATACTCACATTTATAATTTATAATTTTTTTGTTTTTTATGAAATTTTATGCTTAGTGATTTGTGCTTTTTATGGGATTATTTTTATAGCTATTTAGACATTCGATATGTATCTTTTACCTTAGTTTATTCATCATTATTTAATAGTGATAATGTATGATCCTATTGTGTCTTGTCTGGTTTTCTAAAATGAGAAGATTTATTTCCTGTTTGAGGTGCCAATTAGATGATTACTTCCATAGTGTTTATGTGTCTTTTGAAGACTGGTTGTGACCCTTGTATTCTATATTATTTAGTTGGATAGATAATATACGAGGTTAACATTCGGGCAACAATGGAGCGAGAGATAAGTGGGGGAAATAATCAGATTCACTTTTTGGAAGAGGAGGTGAGATAGTTAAGGAAGGAGTTAAAGTTTTTTAAGAAGATAAATGTCTCTACAGATCTTCTTTTGACTGACCGTTGTATAGATTATGGAGAGATTATGGATAGAATTACAGCATTTGAGAAGGAAATGTCTGAGACTCAGGACAAAATTGAGGAGTTATTAGCAGTTATTAAAGTTTTAAAGGAGTAGATATTTTTAATTTCCTTTGCTAAATATTCTAAACTTAATGGTAATTTTATCTGGCTGTTAATATTTTAAAAAGTTAGATGTTTTTGAATGTTTAATGTTCATCTTATCAAATGGGATTTTGTTAATGTTAAGGATTTTGTTTTAGCTTCCTGTGTGTTATGATTGTTATCTTTATGAGTTTTTCCTTTTCAATTCTGGTTCTTTGTGTGAGATCAAGCCTATAAACATTATTACAGAAGGAATGACTAGGAATGGAATTTCTATTCGAGACCTTAAACTGTGAAGTTTCCTAAACAGGCTTGACTATGCCTTAGGACTGTAACAATGTTAGATTTTTGATCATTTTAAGGTTCATTAGAGTTTTCAGAATGGTTTAGCTCAAAGCAGTAAACTCAACCTAATTTGAACCCAATGCAATTTATTCAGAGGCATCTAAAGTATATAGCATTGAAAGAAATATAATCAAGTTTGACAACTTGTTTCTTCTGGTGCTTCCTTTCACAGATTTCTCATTCAAGTTCATAAGTGTTTTTGTCAGTCTTGACTAAGCTTTTAGCTTCTGCTAGCAGGCCTTTAATGCTTCATTTGAAGATTGATGTTCCTATGGGCTATAATTTTTTATTTATTCAATCATTTCCTTGCATTTAGAACTTGAACTTGTAGGATCTTTTGCTTGGATTTGTGAGCTGAGAAGAAGGTTTTGATTTTCATTGATCTTGTTCTTCTATCCTTAACTCAAACTTTCATGCATACACTTAAAATATTCTTGCAATATTTCTTTGTTAATGAGTTTAAATTGATGTGGATATTCGTGGCCAATATATCAGTGCAAAGAGTCATTTTAGCCATAATAGTATGCAAAAAAATAAGATGATGAATTAAAGCAATTTTCATGAGTAGTCAGGATAAGTACTTACTTTAATCAAACATTGAGTTATTTGAGCTAGCACAGATATGAGTTACTATTAACCTCATGTTCTAGATCAACCCATCTTTTTCTTAAATGATTGAGCATAATCATTCAATTTCATTATTTTATTTTTCTTTTAGTTATGTGTCTTTTAGTCATCCTTGATTTTAGGTTATTTATTATTTGAGTGTTATTTTTCTTACTTCTTGATTATCTTAGAAGTTTTACTTTATGTTTTTCAGAGTTTTATTTATTCTAGTATGAATTCTATATTCTCCTATATATATAGATGAATGATTAGAGTATGTATGAACTATATTGTAAATGAATCTTTATTTCTATAAATGTACAGTTGGCTAATCAATTAAAATTTTAAGCGTAACTTTTAATTTCTATAGATGAAGTGTAAGAGTAAATGACTAAGCAAAAATACGCAAGTATAGTTTCAAATTTTAATTCTTAATCAATATAAAAATGAAGGTATATAGACAAAATTCTAACGATAAACGCTATTTCTCATGATATAAAAATTTAGAGAATAAACTGTGATTTCTACAAATGAATATGTACAAATGATTAATTAGATATAAGTAATCAAAATTCTAAAAAAATGGTGTAAAAATGTAAATCTATCTACAGGAATGTAATTAATCAAAAGAATTGAATGTGAAGGTTAAAAAAATGTATGTAAATAAACGAAGTAATAAATTGAAAGACTGAACATAAGTACTTATTAACAAAAGAATGGATGGAAAGAAATAAGTAAAGTTTAAAAGAAAAGAATATAACTTTGTCTCTACAAATGCATGAACAATTGAATGTTAAAAGTAAAGGTATATAAACTGACAGGATTAAGTAATTGAAGGACCAAGCATGAATACTTATTAACACAAGAATGGACTGAAGAAAATACATAAGTAAAATTTCAGAATTCAGATAATGACACATTTAATAATGGGGTTTGATTTTAAGTGTCATACTTGTACTTATTTTTCCTTTTTATTTTGAAGAAATTTGGTATTTCATTTGGTTTTTATTTAGTTTCTTTAGACTATCTCCTTTCTGTTTTTTCTTCTTTAGGACTTTATTTTCTCCTTTTACAGATTTCCTGCACTAAAGTTAGTTTAAACAATAACACTAATAGTGTATGAGTACAAAGTGTTTTGCCCGATTATGATTTATCTTTGGCTTGTTTAAAGATTTCTCATATCAATTCATAAGCCAAAACATCCTTACAAACAGTGGGATAGAGGGTATATAGTAAGTTTTTAATAATTTTAGCTCTGCTCTTGTTTCATCCTCACTTATGCCAATACAGATAATTTTCCATAGATGAAAATCATTTGGCCATAAGGAATGTTTCCAACCTCCTTTTCCACTATATCCAGATTAATCTATCAAAAGTTTGGAAGATAGGAGAAAGACTACTCTTTAAAGAACATAGAGGATGAAATTGTTGGGTAAGCCAAATAGATCACTAGAATTATTTATCTAGCCCACTCTAATATCACTTATAGGTTTTTGAAGTATGGCTTAACCCAACAAGAGAGGGGTGAATTGGGTAAATAAAAATTCATTGCTTAACCCCTGTTGGATCACTTCCCTCTTTTCGTGCTTGTGTGTGGTGTGATAAAAAGTGAGTAATAGAAAGAGTAAAACAAATGGGCAAACACACACACACACAAATAAAATGATTTTTATAATGGTTTAGGACTCCACCCCTACATCTACTCTTCCAAGAGCACACACTCATTGTGCCTTGGGTTCCACTATATCCCATATAATGGAAACACATAGTGCTCCCAGCACTCTTCTAGTTTTTACAAGCTCACCAGGAAACTTATTGGTTTCAAAGATTACCAGTAAACTTGTTGGTATTTCAAAAGTCACCAATACTCATACAATGTAGTTTTTACGAGCTCACTACAAACTCACTGGTTTCAAAGATCACCAGCAAACTTGTTGGTTTTCTTGAGCTCACCAACAACTCTCTGGTTTCAAGTTTACCAAAAAACTTATATACTTTTACATAATGTTTGGCTCAAGCACAGGGGAAGATTTCATCTATCTTTCAGCTCTATGCAATACAAAAGATCTCCCCATAATGTAAAGACAATAGCCATAAGGATATGAAGATTTAAGCTTAAGGATAAAAAACTGAAGGTTTAAGCTCAACTGAAAAGTATTCCCTCACCACCTTTGAATCATCCCACTTTTCTCTTTAAATAGCTTCATCATATTTTAACCATTGGAGAAGATGGGTTCTGTTGAATGTAAAAATAAGAACATTATTGAATGAATAAGACCATTTGAATTTTCTGCCATTGAAGTGCAAGTCTTTCTATTTTGTCTCGATCTGTTACATCACTATTCAAAGAGGCGGATAAGCTGTGTTAAAAGGTGCTCCTTGTTTGACTTGTCACAGCTTTGAAAACCTTACAGTGCCTCTTATTACTGAAAATGATGACTAATAGAAGTCTGCACAACGTCAGCACAAGTGCAGATGTCATTTGAATGCTAGTCACATGAAGTGATTTTCCTCTGACAAGTCATGGCATCTCTCTGTCTGCATTTGTCTGCCATAAGTTGCAAATGAATTCTTCCATTGGTTTGTCTATCAGCTCAACTTCCATAAGAGATTTGTCTGTTGCAAGTACCAGACAATTTGAATGGCACAGAAGAAGTCAAATTGACTGATAGACAAATTCTACTTTGTCTGCCAGAATTCCTCCAGGAGATTTGTCTGTTGGTCGACCCTTTGTGTGTATTGATGGCTTCCATCTGTCCCTGGCAACGGCGCCAAAAACTTGATGGTTCAAATTTAATACCTCGCAAGTGCACGGTCGATGTGTAGTCTAGTGTGCTT
>JAYJMB010023793.1:0-39824 GCA_036873735.1 Pouteria campechiana
TCACTAGTTAAATTTTGATTACCAATATATTAACTTGTGAAGAAATTCAAATGGCTAATACGTTCCACAATACATCTGCTGAAGGACAACGCACTTCCAGACTCCCTTTATTTGACGAAACTAATTATGGGTATTGGAAAATGAGAATACAAAATTTTTTGATTGCCATAGATTACGAGTTGGGCTTGTAGTAAAAAATGAAAAGAATGTCACTAACACTAAAGATAAATATGCTCCAAAAGATATTCAAGCAGTAGAATGTGATGCTAAGGCAAAGGACTGCCTCTACTATGCACTAACTTCTTTTGAGTTTGAAAAGATTTCTACCTATGATTCAGCTAAGAAAATTTGAGATAAACTTAAGGTAGCACATGAAGGTACAAATCAGGTAAAAAAAACTAAAATAAATCTTCTAGTGCAAGAATATGAAACCTTCTCTATGAAGGAATCAGAAAATATTTCTAAAATGTTTGGAAAATTTTGAGAAAATCACCAATGACTTAGAGAACTTAGGAGAAAAATACAAAAAACCCAAGCTAATAAAGAAAATCTTGAGATCTCTTCCTAGACACTGATGGCTAAAGTGACTACTATACGGGAAGTAAAAGATCTAATAAAGGTAATAGTTGAAGAACTCATGGGATCACTCATGACCCATGAAATCCTGATGAAACAAAAAGTAACAGATGAAGTCAAAGGCAAGAAAAGAATAGCTTTACAAGCAGAATCAGAAAATGCAGAGTCTTTCGATGAAGCCTCAACCAGTGAAGATGATGAGGATATGGCAATGATAATTAGAAGATTTAGAAACATGCTTAAGAAGAAAAGATTTGGAAATAATTCCAAGAATTTCAAAGGTAAAGATAAGAAAAAGGAAACTCTAATCTGTTACAATTGTCGCAAGCCTGGGCATATAAAATTTGATTGCCCATAACCAGATAAAAAGCAAGGAGACAAGAAGGAAAGGTATAACTCTTACTTTGATAAAAAGAATATTTCTAATAACATGAAATTTGGAAAGAAGAAGAAAGTTATGTCTTGGTAGATTTAAATGATATCCAATTCAAATGTCTTGTTGTAAATGACAATAAACCCATGTTGTGGCATAAAAGCCTAAGACATGCCAATAAAAATCTAATTGAAAGATTATATAATAAAGATCTAGTTGTTGGCTTGCTAAAACTCAAATTTGATAATAAATTATGTGATGCTTGCATGAAAGGTAAGCAAGTAAAGGAATCATTTAAGTCAAACAAAGAAATATATACCATCAAACTCCTTCAGTTGCTACATATAGATTTAGTTGGACCAACAAGAACAAGAAGCCTTAGAGGGAAACATTACGCATATGTCATTATAGATAACTTTAGTAGATTTACTTAGGTAATGTTTCTAACATCCAAAGATGAAGCTTTTTCATTCTTTAAGGTATTTTCCAAATGTGTAAAAAATAAACAAAGCTCTTATATAGTGCCATAAGGAGTAATCATGGTGGAGAGTTTGAAAATCATAGATTCACTGATTTCTATGAAAATAATGGAATTCTTCAAGCTTTCTCTATACCAAGAACACTGTAATAAAATAGAGTAGCTGAAAGGAAAACCAGATCCTTGCAAGAAATGGCAAATACAATGTTGAGTGAATATAGCCACCCACAGTATTTTAGGGCTGAAGCAATGAACACGGCATGCTTATTATTAACAGAAACTTTGTTGGATCCATACTCAAGAAAACTTCATTTGAATTATACTATGGAAAAAAACTAAATATTTTATATTTTCAAACTTTTGGTTGTAAGTTATTTATTCTTAATAATGGCAAAGAAAATAGTGGTAAATTTGAAAATAAATTTAATGAAGGCATTTTTCTTGGTCATTCCATTGTTAGCAAGGCATTTAGAATCTATAACCTGAAAAATAAGACTGTAGAGGAATCCATTGATGTAAAATTTAATGAAAGTACTAGTTCCTCTAGGATTATAAGTGATTTTCTTAATGAGACAAGAGAACTAACAACATCAGTGGAGAAAATGAAAA
Source organism: Pouteria campechiana (assembly GCA_036873735.1). NCBI lineage: Eukaryota > Viridiplantae > Streptophyta > Magnoliopsida > Ericales > Sapotaceae > Pouteria > Pouteria campechiana. Next base: position 2,037 of record JAYJMB010023793.1, read on the forward strand.
TACAAGATAAAGAAAGAAAACATCCCCAATCAGAAATATAGATAGATAAAGAAGAAATAGATGATGGATCATCCATCGGTGAGGTAAACAATGATGGTAACAATACTTTTTCTAAAGATTGGAGATTCATGTATGATCCCCTGAAAGTCAGATAATTAGTAATGTATATGATAAATCAGAGCTAGATCTTCTTATCACTAAATATGTGGCAATTTTGCTTTTATTTCTCCATTAGAGCCAACTTGCATAGAACAGGCTTTAGAAGATGAAAATTAGATTTTAGCCATGCAAGAAGAATTAGACCAATTTAAAAAAATAATGTGTGGACTATTATTCCAAGACCAAATCATCAATCTGCCATAGGAACTAAATGGGTCTTTAGGAACAAATTAGATGAATCTAGAATTGTAGTAAGAAATAAAGTAAGATTAGTAGCAAAAGAGTACCATCAGAAGGAAGGTATTGATTTTGAAGAGTCATATACCCTTGTTGCAAGGATTAAAGCCATTAGAATGCTTCTTACATTCGCATCTTATATGAACTTCAAGTTATTTCAGATGGATATAAAGAGTACATTCTTAAATGGATTTATTAACGAAGAGGTTTATGTAGAACAACAACCTAGGTTTGAAGATTCTCATAACCCAAATCATGTATTCAAACTTAAGAAAGCCCTCTGTGGTTTAAAATAGGCTCCCAGAGCTTGGTATAAAAGGTTAAGCAAATTTCTTATTGAAAAAGGTTTTTCAAGAGGCAAAGTTGACACTACTCTCTTCATTAAGTATGCAATGAAAGATATTTTTATAATTCAAGTTTATGTTGATGACATAGTATTTGGTGTAACTAATGAAAATCTTTGCAAAGAATTTTCCAAGACAATGTAGGAGAATCTAAAATGAGCTTGCTGGGTAAAATCAACTTCTTCTTGGCTGCAAATTAAGTAGATAAAAGAAGAAATTTTCATTCACCAAGTCAAATACACAAAAGAACTACTAAAGAAGTTCAACATTGAAGATGGGAAAAGGTATGGAACTCCAATGAGTACATCAATAAAAATAGACAAAGATGACAAAAGTAAATCTATTTGCTAGAAACTTTATAAAAGCATGATAGGATCTCTACTATATTTAACTGCAAGTGGATATGACATATTGTTTAGTGTATGCATGTGTGCTAGATTTTAATTCGATTCAAAAGAGTCACATCTTGTTGCTATAAAAAGAATCCTTAGATATCTTTTAGATATACCAAATCTTGGATTATGGTATCCAAAAGGTTCATATTTTAATTTAATAGGTTACTCAAATGCAGACTTTTCTGGATATAAAGTAGATAGAAAGAGTACCTCAGGATCATATCAATTTTTAGAAAGCATGATTATCTCATGGTTTTCTAAGAAACAAATATCAGTTGCATTATCAACTATTGAGGCTGAATATGTAGCAATAGGCAGTTGTTGTGCTTAGATCCTATGGATGAAACAACATTTAAGCAATTTTGGCCTTAACTTTGTTGATATACCTATCAGATGTGACAACACTAGTGCTATAAATCTAACCAAGAATCTAGTTCTACATTCTAGAACTAAGCATATAGAAATAAGACATCATTTCATTAGGGATCATGTTCAAAATTATAACATTTGCTTAGAATTTATCCCAATTGAAAATCATCTAGCAGACATTTTTACAAAACCAATTCTAGAAGAAAGATTTAACATGATAAAAAAAGAACTAGGCATTCTAGATCCAAGTGCATAAAATTCATAATTCATGAAACAAATAAACTTCAAATAATAAACTAGTCAAAGGAATCAATAGGAAAGAGAAAAGATAGAATAATAATTTGAACCAAGTACTTAACTTAAAATTAACAAAATTCAAATTTAAACAAAGTATATCTTGGTAATGATATCTAAATTAGCAGGTCAAAAGGATAATTAATATGTACACTAAAAACTATGGAATCTAAAACTCTAAAAACTCATCTCATAAAATTTCAGAGTCATTTAAGTCCAATGCTATACTTCGTAGCCTCCAAAAATTCACAGAAAAACTATTTTTGAGCCTCTAAAGCTCAATAATAGCATCCAAAGTAATATATTAGAGTATCTAAAACCCCAAATCTATTCGATGCCTCCAAAGGACCTCTTTCAGAGCATCCAAAACCAAAACCTATTAGTGTTTCAAAGGAAATCTAAACCCAATGGTAAAATCAGAAAGCACTCAATCTATTTAAGTGCTCAAAACCTCTCCAAAAACCTAAAATGCTCTTCTCTAAATTCTTGATATTTCCCTTTCAAAGAAAACTCTTCATATTCTTGCTCGTTTCGTATCTCAATCTCTACTCTCTCAATCTCTGTTCTTGTCTTCTCCAAAATCTCACCTAGAAACCCCCATTTCCTTTCAAATGCTAGCTTTTTCTATTGAAATGACTAGAACCAAAAGAGCAAAAAGCAAAAGAAAGGAAAGAGATGATTCTCTACAAAGAAGAGGAACCAAAAAGGTTAGACAAGAAGTTGATATACTTAAGGTAATTTTTCAAAATAGCACCTCTAACTACTCCAGATTTTTAGAAAGATATGATGATAGGAGAATTATAAAAGGAAAAATCTTCATTTTTGAAGCCTTTGGAGAAAATGGTATGCAATTAGAAGTATGTGAATGATTAAGATACCAAGGTTATAATGAATATGTGAGTTATAGAGACAGTTTATACCCAAGACTTGTGAAAACACTTATCTGTAATCTCAACACAAAGATAGAAAAATCATGGATAGGAGAAACTAAGATTGAATTATCCACAGAGAGTTTAAGAAATTGTTTTAATCTCTCTGAAGAAGAAGAAGAAATTATATGACTTTCTAGAACAAAATTATTCTCGGATTTAGTAAAGACAGAAATAGATGAGAAAGAAAATTATCTTCATGCTAATCACCTAAATGTACATCTCAAGCTAGCATATCTTATTGTAATGAATAATGTCTATCCTAGAAGAGGAGCTACTAGTGATGTGTTTATAAAGGATGCTAGAATTATACGGGCATTGAAGAATAAGAGAAAAATGAATCTAGCCAAATTAATGCTAAACTACATTCATTTAATCAAAAGCACCACAAGATTTCTCCTACCCTATGGAATGGCTCCAATGAAGCTAATGAGGGAAGCAGGAACAAATTTCTCAAATGAAAATGAAGAAGTCCCAAGAAATACAGACACATTAGATGAGAAGACTTTAAAAAGGATGGGCTTTAAGCTAACAATGCAGGCTAGATCACTGATAAACCTAGAAGAACAACTCAATTAAAGGGATCCAAACTTAATGAAAGAATAAAAAGGGGAGAAGTCACAAAACATGCCAGAGAAACAAGGCAAGAACTCTCCTCACATGCTAAAGAAGAAGGAACAGAAAGGCAAGAAATCATGAATTCACCAACAGAAGCACAAAAAGAATTCTCTAGCAGAGAAGACCAATATGAAGCTGAGAGAAGAGAAGAAGTTCCAAGAGAGGAACAAAGAACTATCAGAGAAGAAGCATTAGGGGAAACTTTGAAAGAAAGTGAATCTGAAGAAATGAATGTTACTGCAGCAGCAGCAGCAACCATTCTATCTCACACTACCATTAGATCCCCATCACCCATTAGGCCCAATCCTTCTCATCAACCATCCACACTAACCACTTCATCAATTCCCACTACATAACCCATCCCACAGCACCTAGAAGATAGGCTGATAATGATTAAATACTATATGTCTACTCTAGCTATTCAAATGAATAGAATGGACCATAATCTTAGCACTGCCATGTCATCCATGATCCTGAGAGCTGATAAGATTGACCAAAGATTTGACTCTCGATAATCTCTAGTAGAGTCACTCAGAGGTCAAGCCTATTGACCTCATTTCTCTCCACCTCCAACTTATTACTCCTCACCTCCAATCACTTCTCTCTAGTCAAAACCAACTCCCCCATCATAGTAGTGTCTTCACCGACACAATCCCCTCATCCATTCTCTCTTGCAGATCCAAAGGTTGATCAACTTAAAAGTGAAACTACTAAAATTGCATCTTTCTCTCTTCCAACACAGCCTCACTCAGTTCCAACTTTTGAAGTAAATCCATATAGAGCAATTGTTAGACATGGCAAATACTTCACAGTTCCAATTCATAGAATCCATTTTCTTCCCTCAGGGCTAGCAATATGGCCAGACTGGACTTAACTTAATCTCATTTGATCAGGAGAAGTAATCCCTGAATGAATTGTGGACCTTCCACCAGAATGGAACACAACCTCAATTCATCCAGAGTAGAGAAGACCTCCCACTCCAAAAACTCCACCACAAAGTCCTTCACACTCTCCTCTAATAGTTGTTGATAATGCTGATTTTCTTCTCCATGTATTCAATCCAATCAGGATGACATTTTCAAGTTCGAGAGTAAATCCAAAATCAATTCTAAAGTTGCTAGAATGTTTGTCTCAGTCCATCATTCTATCTCCTCAAGAATTTCCATTCACAAAATTTGAGGATCCTAATGTTCTATATAGGACTCAACTTCTTCCAAATCCTCCATTGACTCCCAAAGACCACGAAATCCAAATTCCTAATAGAGAGTCAAGTATCCAAAATTGAGAAACTCCTTCACTTACTCCCAACTTTGAAGAAACCAAGAACCAATTTTTCATCTCCCTTAGAACCTCATCAACTATTCATCATCACTAAGGAAGAATTCTCTTTCTACAAGTCTGCTAATCTAGAGGCAATTGCTAACAATCTCCCTCTCCCTTATCCTCAGCTCAGTAATATCTCTATCCAAAACAAGATAAGGCAGATACAGTCACAACCAGCCCCCTTACCAAAACCAAAAACTTCACCACCACCTTTTACTACTACCAAAACCAGAAAGACTCCTACAATCCCAAAACCAAAACCAACACCAAAACCATCATCTTCTAGACCCTCACCTCATCCATCCTCTTCCAAACCCAAGAGGAAGCCAAAGATTCCACCTCCAAAGGAACAAAAAAAGCTCCTCTCTTCAAAATCATCATGTAATACTAAGAATATACAGCTATGATGAATGCAAACACAAAAAACCTCTTAAAAGGGCTTCCTATAGTCTTTCTTGAGTTCTAGACCCATAATTTCTAGAGTGCATTGACTTCATCTATGTTCCAAACTGTGGACCCATTGCATACACCCATGAACCCCCATCAATAATCCAAAAGGATCTAGTTTTTATTCCACCTCCTCCACTAAAAAGATCCAGGTCATCTCCCAAAATACCCAAGCCCTATCCTACACTATCTTCCTCTCAACCAATGCCCCCTCTTCCACCTCACAAAGATTTCTTTCCTAAAACCTATGAGAGAAAACCCAAACCATAATGCTGACACTATTGCCCTCTTGTATTTTTCTCTCTTATGTAATTTTTTTACTTTATGTGAAGAATCTTGACTTTGAGCGTATATTGTATTTGTAAATCTTTTATCAATGATAAGTTCTATATGTATGCATTTTGATTATTACTGGCTATGGATATTCATGATTATTTCTTTCTACCTTTTTGATTATGACAAAAAGGGGAGAAAAATTGAATGTATAAATTTTTGTTTATAAAAATAGTTGAAATTTATGTGCACCCATTAAGGGGGGAGCCACATTGAATTAATAGAAATTTTATTGAAATTCTAGTAATTAAGTTACTCTTAAGTTTATTGTTAGAAAAGTTTTGAAAGATACATCACTTAGTATTTTATCATCATTAAAACGGGAGAGAATATTGAACATACTATTTTAAATAGTTTGATTTTGAAGATTAACATTCTTAACCAAGTATGTTTTGATGATGAGTAAAGATATGAGTGAAACATTAAGGTACTAACAATTCATTCTCAAGCATTTTGCAAAAATGTTTCCAAACTTAACTTGAGAATAATCTTCATAATGATCAAAGGAAGAAACCAAGTAAATGCTCATGAAAATTAAGTATATAAATTATATATACTTAAAATAAGAAAATATAAAGTTTAAAGTCATCAAGGAAAGCATTTAGAGTTATCACGATATATTTTGGAGTTATCAAGGCATGCTTTGGAGTCAACAGAGAAGCCTTCAGAGTCATCGTGGTATGCTTCGGAATCAACAGGAAATCTTTCAGAGTTATAATGATATACTTAAGAACCATCAAGAATACTTTGGAGTCTTTGAGACACTTTTAGAGTCAACTTGACATGCTTTAAAGTCTTCAAGCATACTTCAAAATTAATCAGATAGACTTTGGAGTCATGAAGAGTTACTTTGGAGTTAACTAGATACACTTTGGAGTCATCAAGATATACTTCGGAGTACCAGATACGCTTCGGAGTCATGAAGATATACTTTAGAGTTAACCAAATAGACTTTGGAGTCATGAAGACATACTTCAGAGTTCACCAAACACGCTTCGGAATCATCAAGATACGCTTCGGAGTCAATGAATATACTTTAGAGTTAGCAAGCAAATTTTAGAGTTATCAAACCTTACTCCGGAGTCACCCTTTTTGAAGCATCAAAGTTTCAGAGAATCCAAACTCTACTCTTTAAAGAATTGTCACAAATAAAAAGGTCTTCCACCACTTTAGAGAACTAAATTCAGTTCTTTGGTGCATCCAAAATCATTTCTCTAACACATTGATTGTTCACTCACCACTTTGGAGGAACTGAAAAAGCTACTTCAGAGCATCCGATACCCATATAAACATTAAGTTAAGAAAATTCAATGACAAAGTGGCAGACTAATACCAAATTATTGCAAAGTTAGAAATAAGACAAAATATGAGGTGAAGAAAATTTTTATGAACGTTTGAAAGTCTACAAAAGTCAGCAACAAAAATATTTCTCAACCTATAAAAGAGGCATTCAAAAATACTGAAAAATACTAAAAAATACAAAAATTTAAAGTTTTGAGCATTCAAAATCTTCCTTCAGAGTTCAACTCCACCGGCAACAACTTTGTTAAATCTTTCAAAGTCTAAACTACTTCTCAATCAAGGAGTTTGAATCTTTTATTCTTATTGCTTACTTATTCTCTTAAAGGTTTTGAATTTATGTACAAGTCTACTTAAGTAAGAAGCATTAATTTGTACACTTCTTTTTAGTATTTGATAACACAACCAAAGTGCTTGGTGTTTATGTATTGAGATAAGTAAGTAGGAAACTTGCTGAAAGCATAAAAGTTTATTGGTGAGCTTTGAAAACTAACAAGTTATAAAAGTTTCTAATTAGCTTGGAAAACTAGTAAGTTTGTTGGTGAGCTGGTAGGAAAACCAACATGTATTTGATCAGGTTGATCAAAGTGTTAGTGGAACCTGAGATTCATAGAGAAAACTAACTCAGAGATATGGAGTAGGAACCCAGGATGGGCAGAACCATTTTAAAAATCTTATGTTGTGTTGTGCAATCTGTTCTATTTATTTATTCAGCACTTTAGCCTTTTGTTTTGGCCAAAAATTTTAAAAACTCAATTCACCCCCCTCTTAAGTTACCATTGTGTAAGGGACCAATAGAAGTAGTTTAAAATAAGTTCATAAGCAAGTTTTACTCCCATGCCAAGATTGCTGAACTGAGAGGGAAGATTACTATGTTCTCTCAGCTGGATGGAGAAGCTTTCCATGAGGCATAGGAAAGGTTCAAGGCCATATTGATTCAATGCCCTCATTATAGATATTCATTAGAACTGCTTAATCAATTTTTCTATTATGGAATGACACAACCATGCCAAGCCATATTGATAATGCTGTAGGGGGAGCCATGGGAGAGAAGACTTCAGAGAAGACATATGAGTTATATGAGATGCTAGGAGCCAACTCCCAATAGAAAAGTGTGAGAGGTAGGTTAAGAGGTATTTATGAAGTAAGTTCTAATACAGACTTATCTATGTAGATGTTGGAGATAGCTAAGCAAATGAAGTCATTGTGTTCAGTGGTAGCAAACATGAAGCAACCACAACCTGCCTCAACAGACGTTTGTTCCTTTTGTGGTATATTTGGTTATACATTTAATGTTTGCCCCTTAACGGAACACTTTGCAGGAGATGCTAAGCAAGCTAATGCATTGAATTTCTATAACTAGCAACAACAAAGAAATGATCCATACTCGAATTCCTATAATTTGGGGTGGATAAATCATCCTAACTTCACTTGGAGCAATGAGCACAACTAGAACCAAGCTAAATCTTCTTTTCAACCAACCAAGCCAAAGCCTAGTCTCAAAGAACCCTTGCAAAACTACATGCAAGCAATGCAAAATCAATTTCAGACTAATGATACAAGGTTTTAGAACTTGGACTCAAGATTGAACAACATAGAGGCTTCTATAAAAAAGATGGAAACACAGCTAAGCCAAGTGGTTGAAGCAGTATAAGGACACAAACTTGGATAGTTGCCTAGTTAATTTGAGTTATTAGAAAGAGTTGATTTGTTGCTTTAGTTGATAGGTTAGCATTAGGGTAGTTTGCTTTAGTTATATTTTGAATTTTTTGCAATGAATAATTTGCTTTACTATGTTAATGATAGGTTAAAGACTTGAAGCAAGTGAATTGGAAGCAAAACCAGTGAGGATTTAAAGCAAGGATCACATGATATAAGTGATGGAGTTGTGGAGCAAATCAAAGTGATTCTACAAAGTCTTAAAGAAATGGAGTAAAGCACATGAAGCTTCAAAGCTAAGAATCATCACAAGGTGCTAGAATAGAGGAGAATCTAAAGTAGGTAGCAAGTAGTGAGGTGAGTGAAATAAAAAAAATTCAAAACGGGCAGTGAGTGGCAGCACTGGCTCTCGAAACCCAACTTAACCCCGCTCTCACTCATGCCTAACCACTCACCTCCCCTCTCTCCAAACCCAAAACCCCTCTTTCCCCCTTTCTTCTCCACACTCCAAACCCTTCTTTCCCACATCAAATCCCTCCCATTCCACCACCAATCTTACTCCATAAATCTCCCAAATGCATCATTCTTCATCCATCTTTTTCACTCCCTAAATTCTAATCCACTTCTTCTCCAAGACATCTTCCCAAGTTGGGTTTTCAAGGACACTTGAGGCTTGAAGAAACCAAGGTGAAATCCAATCTTTTATACTTCATTGCACCCTTCTTAATCTTCTTTTGTAATTTTCAAGAAGAGAGGATGGAATTTTCTGATGGAAAGGTTGGTTTTTTAAGTCGCATGCTAGGTATTTGATGAAATGTTTGAGAAAAGTTTGTGTTGATTTTCAAGGTGGAAATTGTGCTATGATGTGTGTGGATATATATATATATGCTTAGAGTGGTGTGAAGATTGTGGGATTGTGAAGTGAATTTGTCCATATCTTGAAGATGTTTGGAGTATGATTTGTGAAGGTTCATTTTGAACTAATTTTGCATGTTCATGTGCTTGATTTTGAATCGATGAATGTGGCATATTGGGTGAAGTTAAATTGAGCTCCTAGTGTTTAATCGAATAATTGGCTTATGATTTTTTGAATTTCCATGCTTAATGCTTCATGAATTGTTTATGGGAGTGTTGCCATGTATGAAAGATGCATTGAAATTATGTTGAATGAGGTGCTTGCGAGGTGTTTGTTGAAATGGCTAAGTAGAAGTTGCACTGACAAAAAGCTTACTTGAGTTTTCTTAGTTGTCTGTATGGTTCAAGTGTTGAAGTGAAGTGCTTTAGTGTTTCAAGTGTTCTTTGTTTTCAGTGTTTGTTAGTATGCTTCCACAAAAGTCTACTACTTCTGGATTATCCAAGAGACCGAGGGCAGAGTTTGAGCCCACTTTTTTTAATGAGCAAGCAGAATAGCTATACACTATAGCCATTGTCAATCGTGAAGGGATAAGAGAGAGGGGCATCGACACGACATACAATGACATCCAAAACAACATCATTCAAAGGCATTTCTAGAGATTTGTGACTCAATCTGAGATAGTTGTAGTTTCATTAGTGAGAGAATTCTACACCAATGCAAGAGCACAGTATGTGGTGGATCCCAGTGAGAGGAGCATTCTTGTGAGAGGGAAGCTAGTTTCGTATGATAGGTCTTCTATCAATCATTGTTTCGAGTTGGAAGATATTGAGGAGGATGACTATACTCCATGGATTGAGCCTGGCCCTGATTTTGATTTAGTCATTGCTCATTTGGCTAGGACAGGCAGTAGATGGAAGATGCAAAATGATAGAGTAATTAGCTTTCCGTGAGGTCAGTTGAGAGCATTTCCACGAGCATGGCATTATTTTATTTATGCTAAATTGATGCCTTCTAACTATGTTTTGGATGTAACCAAAAAAAGAGCTCAACTGAACTTTGCTATCATGACATGGTTGTCTATTAATGTGGGGAGGGTGATTGAGCATTCCGTTACTTCTTTTTTGACTGGAAGGCTGACAAGCAACCTTGGCCATCCATCCCTGATCTGTCAATCATGTCACATGGCAAGTGTTTCTATCAAACCACAAGAATAACTCTAGCCACCACTCCCTCTCATTAATGATGTGGTTATGGAGCAATTAGAAGCCACCCTAAGCTCTTCCAAGCAGATATGATCAAGGCATTCCTAGAGCAGTAAACCCACACTAGCTAGTCTACAAGACCAAATTTTGGACATGCGAGATTCCAATCAGCATTGACAGCAATAGACAATGATGCAAATTAACTTCCTAATGGATCATGTTATGGCGATGCAATATATTTTCTAGAATTGTAATTTTTCTAGGATGTAGGCTTGGTTGTCTTGCACACTCCTCCAATTTTTCAACCATCCCCTCCACCTAGTGATGATGAAGAATCAGATGCCTCTGCTGATGAGTAATTTGACATTTTTTAGGGAAGTCCTCTATTCTACTATTTTATTTTCATATTGAGGATAATGTTTAGTTCAAGCGTGGGGGAGTAGTGATGTGTTTTGTTTAGAGAGTGTCTTGTTGGAGTGTTTTGGAGTAATCAAAAAGCAATGAGACCACCACTAGAATTCAAGCAACCAGAATAGAATAAGTCCAATCTAGAAGATATAGTCACCAAACTTGCTAGCAACATCCAAAATTTCATGAGAAGCACTCAAGAATTTATTAATAACACAAACATGAGGTTGCAAAATCAAGAGGCATCACTCAGAAATCAAGAGGCATCAATCAAACAATTGGAGATGCAAGGAGGACAATTGGTAAACATGTTGTTAGGAAGACAACAAGGTTCTTTACCTAGCAAGATAGAGAAAAATCCAATTGAGATGGTGAAGACTATAACTCTAAGAAGTGGTAGGCAAGTGGGAGAAGAAGAAGCAGAATAACTAGCTCCCAAAAAAAAAGTAGAAATTTGATGGTTCAAATTCTACTTCCTCGCAAGTGCATGAATATGTAGTAGTATATTATGCAAAGTAAGGATTGATCCCATAGAGAACTATTTAAATTGATTCATCTATATCTAGTTGTTGAAATTAAAACTATCATAGATTAATAAAGATAAAGTAAGAATTAAGTAAATTGAAGTTAAGTAGAATAACAAAAAATAATGGCAATGAGTAATGTAAAAGAGATTCTCCAGTTGCAAGAGTCTAGGGATCTGATTTTTCACCACTCAATGATATCCTTAGTTATTTGGATGTTAGTGTAAATTCATTATCTTGGGTTCGCTCCATCTATTATATGATTATTACCATTAGTCATCCAGGTTTAAATCAAGTATTTTCTCCTGTTCCAATTACCCATGGCATGTAGTGTAATTGAAATTTAAAACTCATGAAGATCAGAGAAACTTTAATGAACCAAGTAGAACAATTTAGCATATCACATCTACCTTAACCATCTACTCATTCATTCAAGAGAGCTCAATACATGGTTAAGCATATGACGTCTACCTTAACCATCTACTCAAATAATTAGTCTAATTCAAATAATTGGTGTTCAGGCAATTATAATAAATGAGATGATTGCATTAAATACAATGAATGAAATAAGATAAAATTAAATTGATAAACTAATAATCCTAGTTAACAATTCTGCTAGCATAATGAATCACATGAGATAATTTATTTATTCTTTATCCTAAAACAACACGAATAGCGATGTCAGATGCATCACACATAAGTCAAATGGATGGGATGAATTAGGAACTGACAGAATTAGAGTAGAAGTTAGTTTTTTTTCAAGGTATTGAAAGCAACAAGGCACTCATCATCAAAACAAAAAATCACATCTTTAGCTAGCAGGTTACATAGTGGTCTAGAGTTTTTTTAAAAGTCCTTTATGAACTATCTGTAAAAACCTGCATGACTAAGAAAACTCCTCACTCCCTTGACTGAAGTTGGGGGTAATTTGGCAATCATTTCAATTTTTGCCCTATCCACTTCAATGCCTTTACTAGAAACAATATCTGCCAACACAATTCCCTACTTAACTAGGAAATGACACTTCTCCTGACTTAATGTCAAGTTCATTTCAACACAACTTTTAACCACCAATTTCAATTTATTAAGGTAGTCATCGAATGAATTACCAAAGATAGAAAAATCATCCATGAATACATCAATAAATCTTTCAATCATATTAGAAAAAATAGACATCATACACCATTGAAAGGCTACATGGGCATTGCATAAACCAAAAAGCATTCTTTGATAAGCAAAAGTTCCAAATGTGTAGGTGAAACTAGTCTTTTCCTGATCTTTTGGAATGGGAACCTGATTGTAACCTAAAAAGCCGTCCAAAAAACAATAGTAAGCATGACCTTCCAATCTTTCAATCATGTGATCAATGAAAGGAAGAGGAAAATGATCGTTTCTTATGACTGCATTAAGATTTCTATATGCACATCCTCCACCCTATAGTCATTCTCATTAGCACCAATTCATTATTATCATTTTTAACAACAAAAATACCAGATTTCTTTGGTACCCCATGAACTGGACTTACCCATTTGCTATTAGTGAGTGGGCAGATCATACCTGCATTCAATAATTTGATTACTTTAGTTATAACAACTTCTTACATGTGTGGATTAAGTCTCCTTTGAGCCTTCATATAAGGCTTTGCATCATCTTCCAACAAAATCTTATGCATACACACAATGAGGCTAATCTCTTGATGTCAGCTAATGTCCAACCTATATTCTCCTTGTGCTCTCTCAAAATATTTAACAACTTATTCTCTTCATCAACAGATAAGTCACCAGCAATTATAATTAGAAGAGTATCATTCTCACTAAGAAATACAAACTTTAAGTTCTATGGTAGTTGCTTCAATTTTAGTTTTGGTGATGTTACAATTGATGGTGCCAAATTAGGATTCAAATGTGTCAGCACCTCCTTTGTGACTTCATCTTCTCTGATTGCATCTACACTATCTAGACCTTCTTTTAACTCTTTGATTTCTTTATCCTCCTCAATGAATTTTTCAGTTGTAAGCACTAGCACTAATTTATCTTTTGTTTCATGCTGCACAAAATTAGATGATATAAGTGAGTCAAAATCATCAATTTGAAAGCAACTACTAGGATCTAAGGGTAAGGATAAAGTGTTATAAACAGAAAACTCAATAATCTCATCCAAAATAGTCATTTTTAGTTTCCCATTTTGCACATCTATGTTTTTGTTTGTTGTAGCCATGAATGGTAACCCCAAAAGAATGGAAACTTCTCTCTCTGGAGTCACTTGTCTCTCCATATCAAGAACAACAAAGTCTGCAGGAATAATAAGTTTGTCAATCTGCACTAAAATATCTTCTACAATGCCTCGAGGATATTTCACCAATCTGTCTACAAGCTATACAGATATTGTAGTAAGTTTTAAATCTCTCAAACTAAGTTGCAAGCAAACAGAATAAGGCATCAGATTGACACATGCACCTAAATCCAACATGGCCTTTACCTTGTTCATTTCTCCAACAATGATTGTGATATTGAAACTACTTGGATCTTTCAGTTTTAGGGGGGAGATTTTTTTGCAAAAATATGCCAATTGCTTCTAAAACTATCACCTTCTCGTGTGGACCATACTTATGCTTCCTTGAGCTTAATTCCTTCAAAAAATTAGCATAAGCAGACATATTTCTAATATGTCAAGCAAAGGTAAGTTAACATTGATTTTGGAAAGGATATCGTAAATATCATAAAATAATTTGTGCAACTTGCTCTTCTTCCATCTTCTTGGAAAAGGTATTATGGGATCATGAGGTGTTGGTGGTTTGTAGTTAACTAGAGAGTTAATTATTGGAAACATAGCTCTCCTTGAATGCACCTCCTCTGACTTCTCCTTTTCTTAGTCAATTCATGTAGAAACATGGGATTCATTAGTTTTTGTACCAACTTTGTTATCATTACCTTACCACTTCTCAATATAGTGATTGCTTTTGCTCATACAGGTTGACTTGGTAACTTTTCAGGTGTCTAACTTTGCATAGCTTCTGCAATATGTCCCAACTGTGTTTCTATCTTTTTTATTGATGCCTCCACATTCTAAAATCTTATTTTAGTTGCTTGGACAAAAGTCTGAATTGTCTCTTCTCAGTGAGTTTCTTAGGTTGAAAAGATGTTTCTGCATGGTTTTAGTTGTGATTATTGCTCCATGAAAATTTGAATTGATTTCTCCAACTAGGATTGTATGTGTTTGAATATGGGTCATGGCATAGTCACTGGTTGTAGAAATTCATGGCATTTGCTTGCTCGGATCCTCTTGCAAAGTTTTCATTGGAAGGGAAAACATTAGGTGAGTGACCTAAAATACCACACATTGAGCATACCTTGTTAGGGGAAGGTTATTTCAAATTCCTTATCATAGAACACATCATCTTCATCTTCTTGGCAAGCTCCAAACCAGTTTAGTCCAAGCATCTCATATAAGTCAAATGTCTCCCTTAGGGTCTTTTCTCCCATGGCTCCTCCTACAACATTGTCAACCATGGCTTAGCATGGTTGTGTCAGTCCATCATAGAAAAATTAATTGAGCAAATCTAAAGGATATCGATGGTGAGGGCACTGAATCAATAACGCCTTAAATCTCTCTCGTGCCACATGGAATGCTTCACCATCAATTTGAGAAAAGGTTGCAATCTTCCATCTCAATTCTATAGTTTTAACATAGGAATAGAATTTACCAAAGAACTTGTTGTAAACTGCATCCTAAGTAGTAAGTGATCTAGGAGGCAATGACATGAACCATGTCTTCATTACATCCTTCAAGGTGTACAAGAAACATCTCATGTGTGACTGATCTTCAATTAGACCTTACAAAGGAAAAGTTTGAATAGTTGCATAAAAATCATGCATGAATGTTAAGGGATCCTCTAGAGCTACACCATGAAAAGAAGGAAGCATGTTAAAGTGTATATGCTTCAACTCATAATTCCTGACATTATCATTCAAAACAATGCATGAGGGTGAAATTCTAATTGTTGGGTGTGCAAATTACTTTATCAGCTACTGAGCTTATTGAGCTACTCTATTTTCCATGGTTTTAACCATAAGTTCTTTTTCTTCACCAATGCTCTCTATCTCTATTTCTACTTTGTCGATGCGATCGTTCAAGGGAAGCAACACCGTATTTAGCGATCTCTTTCCATCCATCTGCAATTCTACAAAAGATAGAAAATAAAACTAAACAACTAGAGATCCTAAATATAATAGATAATAATAAAGAAAAATAAAAGTTGTGACTAAATTAATCAAATCAATTTGGAACTAGTTTCCTGGTAATGGTGCCAAAAACTTGATGGTTCGAATTCTACTTCCTTGTAAGTGCACAAATCTGTAGTAGTATAGTGTGCAAAGCAAGGGTTGATCCCACAGAGAACTATTCAAATTGATTCAACTATATCTAGTTACTAAAACTAAAGTTATCCTCAATTAACAAAGATAAAGTAGGAATTGAGTAAATTGAAGGTTAAGTAGAATAAAAAAATAATGGCAATGAGTAATGTAAAAGAGATTCTCTAATTGTAAGAGTTTGGGGATCTAATTTCACCACTTAATGATATCCTAAGTTATTGGGATGTTAGTGTCAATTCATTATCTTGGGTTCACTTCATCTATTATATGATTATTACCATTAGGCATTCAGGTTTAAATCAAGTATTTTTTTTCTGTTCCAATCGCCTATGGCATGTAGCGTAATTGAAGTTGGAAACTCACAAAGATAAGAAGAACTTTAATGAACAAAGTAGAATAGTTTATTATATGGAATATAACTTAACCATCTACTCATTCATTCAAGAGAGCATAATACATGGTTTGGCATATGGCATCTACCTTAACCATGTACTCAAATAATCAGTCTAATTTGAATAATTGGTGATTAGGCAACTATAATAAATCTGATGATTGAATTAAACACAATGAATAAAACAAGATAAAATTGAATTAATAACCAATAATCCCAATTAACAAGGAATATCATGGAGGGCTACATCTTTGCACTAGAAAAAGAAAATTAGTTCATGCTAAAAGGAACAATCTTTAAATTATGCATGTTATTGAACTTGGAATCCTTCTCTTGCTCCTTTTGTTTTTCACATACACACTCTATGCTGAAGTCCTCTTGTATGTCCTAGATGTGTTTTTAAATAACTCAAGCAACATGGTTTTAGTAGAAATCCTTCATGAATTACAATGCTTTTATGCATAAAGATCCTCTTCTTATAATAACTTAGTAACTCCCTACAAAAAGATAGCTTTCAAAGCATTGTAGTACATAAAAAATATGAGTATAAAAATAACTGAGTTGCTACACATCCTAGGTTCTAAAAATTGCAACACATATTGTGCCTAAAAATGAACTTCCAATAATAACTTCATAATTTGCATATCTTAGATTCTAAAATTTGCAACATCTAACACTTCGAAATTAGCTTCTAAAAATAACTCAATTTGTGCACTTGAAAACAATCTACAATTCTACAACTTTTGAGACCAATAGGTGATGTAAAGATGCTGCAACTTCCAACTTCTATCTATAATTTCATCTCTCTGAAACACTCTGAAACTTGACCGCATAAATTCAGAACAGCTTGCATATATCTAAAGCCCAAATTTTCTTCTAGAATGCACCTCTAAAGTCTTCAAACTTGCTTCTGAAAGTTGCTACTAAAAAATCCTTCTAAAAATTTAGAGTTTTCTTCATTTGCACACTCCTTTTAAAAAATTTAGAGGTGCTAAATTAGCTTTCAAATTCTAGGCTTTGATTTTAAACTTTCTTTCTTGGTAAGCTGCTTCAGAGGATCTGAAGATCGAGCTACAAATTTGATTTCCTATTTCAAACCCTCTAAAATATATTCTTGCACCTCCAAAGTTAATTTGCACCTTTTGAACACCTTTAAACCCTCTAAAATATTAACTTTATAGGATCTAAAGTGGTGGAGTTAAATTCTTGGTCGCACCTTTGAAGTTATTTAACTTTTGAAGTTTATACTTCAACACCTCTAAAGTTCTAAAGCCTTTTTAGTATTTTGATCATAATATTTTTGTATAAACTTGGAATTATGTGATTATTATCTTATTGGATAGATAATTTCAAGGGATATGTCTTTCATGTTGATCACTTTTTCTGAGTCAACCTCTATCGTGATTCGTCTGAGCTCAAAGTTACACGATTTGATAACATCCAAAGTTAATGTTTTAGAGGCCTCTAGAGAGAGTTGCACTATTTGGATATAAATTTCTCATATAAACTTATAAGTATATAATTCTTGATGATTTAGAAAGCTAAGAATAAAGTATACAACTTTCATGTTGAACGAATCTTCCAAATCTTCCTCCATAAGTATCAAAAATTGCTTCAAAGTTACGCCTTTAGTCATCTTCAACAAATTTAACAACTAAAACAGAAACTAACTCCATTCAATGCAATATATAATCAAAAGTCATATAATTACATTAATTGAGGATCCAAAACACATGAATTTAGGTATTAAAATATGTAAATATGAGCTTATCAAAATTGTTGAACAACCATAATAGGCAAAAAAGAGCAAACTATTTCCAGACAATCCCAAGCTATATGTGCCTCCACTTCTTTTTCCTAAAAGACTTCACTTCTTTTTCCTAAAAGACTTCACCAGCACAAGATGAGCAAGAAAATTTTCAAATTTCTGGATGTATTTGAAAAATTAGATAATAAGATTCCTTTTGCAGATGCATTAGCATAGATGCCAAGCTATGCAAAATTCTTGAAGGAGATCTTAGCAAACAAAATAAACCTGCAGGAATATGAAACCGTGAAGTTGAATGAGGAATGTTCAGCCATCTTACAAAACAAACTACCATAAAAGATGAAATATCCAAAGAGTTTCACTATTCCTTATACTATTAGTAATTTTTATTTTGAAAAGGCATTGTGTGATTTTGGTTCAAGTATTAACTTAATGCATTTTTCTATTTTTAAGAAATTTGGATTGGTAGAGGTTAAAGAAATCATAGTATCACTTCAACTAGCTGATCACACAATTAGACATCCAAGGCATATTATGGAAGATGTTCTAGTAAAAGTTGACAAGTTGATCTTTCCTATAGATTTCATAGTTCTTGACATTGAGGAGGACCAAAAGATTCCACTCATCTTAGAGAGGCCATTTCTAGCTACTGGACGGACGCAAATTGATGTACCAATGAGATAGCTCATGGTGCGTGTCTAGGACAAGGAAGCCAAATTTAATATTTTTAAACCTACGAAACTGCCTAATATTTATGATAAGTGTTTCAGGGTTGAGGCAATGGAAAACTTGTGGAAGAACATGCAATAATTGACCTAGGATGGTTTACATGGTGATGTTGTAAACTGTTAGTTTACCATGAGGTTTATCTCCTACTTCTTCATCCCTTCTCTCTTAGGATTTCAGTTCTATTTTTTATTGCTTTGTTTTTCTTTTTATTGAGTTTTTGTTTGGCTTTCTTGATCTCAAATAATTTCTCCTAGCAACCATCATCTATTTGATAAATTCTTCTCCACCTTTAGAGGAGAATACAAGATAACACAACATCACCCCATTTAGGGAAGTTCTCGATCTTAACTTTCTTTCATTCTTTCACATTGAGGATAATGTTTATTTTAAGTTTGGGGGTATTTGGGGATCACTTTTGGACAATTTTTTTGAGTTTAGGTATCATTTTCAGTGAGTTTGAATTTTTTCCAACTTATATAATAAAATCCAAGATCAATTTATGCTAAAACATTGAAACTGAATAGGAGTTTCTCTTGATGATTAGTAAAATATGCTTAATTTTTTATTGCCATTACAAATGATTTAGAAGGAAGGTAGGTGATACCTTGTGGTTTAATGATTCTTGTGATAAGTCTATCTTTTTCATGATTGATGAAATTTTCATTTAGCACCTTATGTTATAATCATGTGAATTCTATGTGATTAGTTTATAATGTTGTGAATTCAGTAATATATTTTGATTGACATGAGTATGCTAGAACTTGTTTGATAATCCTTCAAGGTGAAATCCTAGATAATATGTTTACCTGGAAATGATTTAGGCATTCTTTGATTAATTTGAGCCTTTTAAGCTAACCTTGTACATCATGTCACTAGTGTCCTCATTGAGCCTTAATGAAAGAATGGCATATGCAAAGTATGTGAAAGACCACCATTCAACTTCTCTTTCTTTAACCTCTTCATCCAAACCCTTTAAACCTAAAAAACCATGTTAGACCTATTAAGAGACATAATCTAGACACATGATTGTGAGAGAGGTATGAGCGAAGCAAAAAAAGATAAGTTTGGAGGAATTTGAAAAGAAAAATGCCAAAAGGAAAAGAAAAAGGACAAAAAAGAAAATAATCATTAAGGATTTAACGTTCGATTGGGCGGATCACATCTTAGAGAAAGCAAAATAAAATAATTTTGGGGGTGTGGTAGTAATACAACCCATAGAAATATAAAGAACACTAAATAAAAAGTCAAGAGAATGAACATTCATATGCAAATTCAACTATGATCTCTTACTTTATGAATCCTTATACCTTTTCTTTTATTAGCCAAGCCCAAGGCCCCATTACAAGCTTAACAAAGACCTATTAAATCAAGTGGATAGGGTTTTCTACATTATTAGAGAGGGATTATGAAAAGCAAGCCCATGGGATGTTTTATGAAGATCATTAGAATCACTAACTTGAATATTATTAATTGAGAAGCATGCATGTAGCATGGGATTAACAAAGCACACACAAACAATTTCACTTTATGAAGGGATTAATGAAGCATGAGTTTAATGATATTACTGGGCAAGTGTCTTGAATGAATTCTAAGTTATGTGTATATATCTAATTTGTCTGACATGTTATTAATTGATTGAGAAAGATTATCTTAACTAATTCCTGAATTGTGATTGTTGTTGTGCTTGAGGGTGACCAAAAGCTAAGTTTGGGGGTATTTAATAAGCTCATAATTTATCATAATTTAATACCTAAATTCATATGTTTTGGATCCTCAATTGACATGATTTCATTGATTTACATCCATGTTATATCAAATATTATACTCAATGGATTTAATTTATATTTTAGGTAAATTGGTGGAATTTAGGTTAATTTGGGCTAAAATATGGTATTTTTGGCAAAGCAATCTTCATGAGGACATGTACGATTATGGAATCATCAATCCTAGCCATTAACTAATCATTAATCATGATGGTAAAGTGGCATTAGGTTGCTGATTATGAATTGGACAACTAGTAGATAGATTACTAGATGCATGGTTGAGATCAATTGCTTGAAGATGAAGTCATTACTTTTATTGCAATTCAACTAGAAATTCAAAATACTATTTTCAAACTATTTTTGGAAGTTTTAATGTGAATGGTGTGCAAATTAGATGGTTGGATGTGTGTGCAGCAATTCAATTGAAGAAGGATTTCTATTCTTGGATGCTTCATGCACAAGAAAAATTGAAATATTTGAGTAGAAGTTAAAAAAAGATTTTTATAATAGACACAGGATGATTTTGAAAATGTATTAAACATAAATATTGTATCCCTTGAAATTATCTATATAAAAAATCAAGAATCATATAATTTGGATTTAGTATGAGAAAGTTGTGGACAAAATACTATAACTGTCCTAAAGATCTCTAAACGCAATTTCAAATATGTGTTAATAAGTGTTACTTTAAGGTAGTGTTTGGCACATATGTAAGATGATTCAAAGAAAGTATTAAAAATAATAAATGTTCATATTAAAATTATCTTTCTAATTCATCGAGAATCACATGATTTGGACTTTAAATGAGAAAGTTATGATAAAAATAATAAAACTATTCCTAGTTGACAGACTTTACATGCAGAAGCATGATATTTTTAGCAATTGCATATTTTATGCACAAAGTAACTTGGGGAATTCATATGGAAGTGCAAGAGAACCCTAAATTGGGTTTTTTAAAGAGTTTTTAAGAGGGAAACAGGGGATTTTTGTAAGGAGATAAGGGATAAAAACTTTGGAGTAAGGAAGATCATTGGAGAAAGCTGCTTAACTTGAATATTTTGTTTTCTTTTTATTTAGTTCATCTATTGTTTTTGAATCAATATTAAAACTTTTATTATGATAATGTTTATAACTTACTCAGTTGGTTTTTATTCTATTATGATGTTCTAAACTTCTTTTATCTAGGGTTAGATGGATCCTAGCAATGAATTTTGTTTTGATGTCTGATTTTTGAGTTTGATTATCTTCTTCCTCATTATTTCATCTTTTCTATGCTTAATGCGTGCATGTGCTTTGTTACCATATGCATGAACTGAGATTCCTAATTCTTGATTGAGAGAAATGAATTAGGGATAGACTCTTGAATTAAAGAACATATGATGCAATGATGACTAGAGATAGTCATTGTACATGTGCAACCTGTGTGAGTATGACCTTTCGGTGCATATATTATACATGGATACCTAAGCTTAATGGATTTATTCTCATGGATTTGCATGGAGACATAGTAGGTAACTTCAATAGGCATATCTACCATAGAATTTGAGAAAGTGTGATGGATGCTTTAGTGCATCAAATTGATAATGAGAGAAATGATAATTTACTCAATGCAATTTATCAATACAAGTGGATTTTCTAGGTGAAGTTGAATCGCAAGATATTTCATCCATTGATCTTTCTTCTTTGTCTCTTGTGATCTATCAACCTCATTAGTTTGTTTAGATTTAGTTTTTATAAAAATTGTTGCAATTCAATTTGATATAAGATTGATACTTAGTGTGTGACAACATACTTCCTCGTGGGAATGATACTCAACTTAGCTCATCTATATTACTTATGATTGTGTATGCTTGCACGAGACTTAACACACTACATTGATTGTTCACTGCAAAATATACCACAAGTGTACGACATCAAGTTTTATAGTATAATAATGAATAGGTGTCATATCCACAGGGATTGTGTATTTCAACTTTTCATTAGCTATCATTATGAATAATTTTGACTTTTTCTGAATAGCTAAAAATGAGTGATGATTGAATACTAAACTATTTGAGTGGCTTTGGATAGAATAAATCAATATGCAAAGACTCTAGAGGGTTGATTTCATTTGTATCATTCATGGAATTTTGAACTCATTGTAGATTAATCAATGCATTGATTTATAAATTGAGAATCCCAATTCACTTAACCCCTCTCCCGAATGATAGGTCAAATATCTATTCCTAGTATCCTGATTTCGATATCCCTATAGAAAGTAGTATAATATGAATGCATAACAATCTATGGTTCTTTGCAGAGGATTTCATAGAACATAGAAGCTCTCCCAAGTAATCTATAATTTTATGTTGTATTGTCTAAAGACTATTCAGGGTTACCTCTCCCGAGTGTTGAACCACAAATATAAGATGATTCAATAAAAGGTTGATTGATTGAAAACATTAAACACCACACATTACAAATAAATCCAATTGCATTGTCTAACAAGTAAATCATTGGATTAGCCATGAAATCCACATAAATTCCATCTTTCCTCTAGAAATAGGGAAGTTAGCTAGACATGATGAGATATAAATGAATCAAATATAAATTGAACATCATCATAGTTTTAAATCCCCAAGATAAGATCTACGATATAAAGAAAGATAATAATCAAAATGAAGAAAACTTTTGATCTTTCCCTTTTCAGCTTTGCTCCTAATCCTCGTACTTGATCTTCTTCTTTTATCTTCAACTTGGATCCCTGGTTTAAAACCCTAAAAAAAAAAGGCCCTAAAAACATCCTAGCTGATTCCTTAAATCCTCTTTCCATCTTTGGTTCAAAACACAAATTACATAATACATAAAATCTGGATTGGTGTTGGTGCCGTGACCCTAGATTGGGCGCAATAGTGCCACTTTTGCTGCACTTTGAATTAACTTGATTGAGTTGGGTGCCGCGATGCTAGCTTGTCTGTCCCATATTTCTACTTCTTGACTGCTCTAGTTTCTTCTATCCATGAATTGCAATTTTGCTCTTTGGTTTAGCTCCATCCATGAAACCTATAGAATACCAACAAAATCCCATGAAACATCCAAACTTCTCAAGAATCAACAACCAAATACGCTTGAATAATATAAGATATAAGTGAATAAAATTCACTTATCAAATACCCACAAACTTACTCGTTTGCTCATCCTTGGGTAAATTAAAAGAATAAACTCTCACAAAGACAACACAAGGTACATTAATCAAGTTTATTGTTTGAAGACCTCCATAAAATTGACATGGTTAAGGAACAAAAAATTTCAAGCTATCACGTATGTCTAGAATTTCAGCTTAAGCATTATCCTTTCTATGTTAGATTCCAAGTGTGTGTGAAATTGATCATAGCTTTTTTAATCTACATCACTTTGTAGTTAGATCCATTCATACAACTAAGTATTACACATTCAAATATGAACCCTATGAATTCACTTATTATACCAGAGAGATTGCATTAGACAACATACTAAAACTTCTCTTTTTTATTTTAATTTTTTATATCACCATGTATTCTCCTTCTTTCCCTTTCAAGGGCTATATTACTATCACACTCTTGCAATTGTGTTCTTTTGTATTCTATAGAATGTGATCCCCTCAACTTTTGGGCTATACTGTTACCACACACCCAAACTTATTTAAGCTTTAGTTCATAGAGATGTGATCCCCCAGACTTATAGAGATGTGATCCCCCCAGTCTTTTGATGATTTTCATAAATACTTGCCTCTTACTTCGTCTAATGTTCATCTCAAAATAGCACTTATAATGAATTTTAGAGTTTAATTGAACTATGCATGCCCAGTCACCTAAACAAATACTAAGTGCTCAATGACTTCAAAAGATATGGCTATGTCTATGTGATTTATGTGTATATGGAACCTATAATAAATTTGGTAAGCAATCAGGTTAAGCATACAGACATTGATGATATCTTTAATTTTTCTCGTAACCATTGTTAGATATTTGTCATGCCCCACTATCCGAGGCACAACTTACCATTTTGCACTGCACTATTTTTTTCAGAAAAAGGACAAAGTATCCCCTAAATTATTAGGGTTTAACTTGTATAATTATTTATCAAATATAATAAAGCCATAATATAAATTCTAAAACATACACACACTTACCCATAGCCCAAGATCTGGGTGGATCATGATGGCGCTCCACATCCTTCTAATTACACAATCTCATTCATAATATGATAATTAAATCACTAAAACATGCCTTTACACCACTTTATACATCTTTTAAAATTTCATAAATACAAACATACAAATACACTCTAAAATTTATAGTACCAACTCATTATACTATAATAAAATTTGTCTTCAAATTCTTCTCATCAGTTCCAACTCATAGTTGGAATTTTTTACTTAACTTGTCAACTAAAAAGTATAAGAAAGAAGGCATAAATCCGGGCAACTCAGTAGGTAGACAAAGGTAGTAGAAAAATGTATTAAATAATAATTAATCCTCAATTAGCACATTTCATATCAAATAATCAATATTCATCCTTATAAATAATCACAAATGGATATATGTTCATCAATATTACCAAATAAAGAATTCTATGTTATTTCCATCCAATCCACAAGCTCATATTGAACCAATCTTATAATTAAATATACAACGAAAGGATCTTCTCTATCCCTCACACTAACCATACACAGTAAACCAAGAATCAATTTTAATCAAGCATGAGATATCCACTATCCCCAACCAAAACATACATGCCTAAACTCATACAAATGGGCTAATCCCAATGCATTTAACAAACATGCCCTACTTTCAATTAAATGGGATATAAATTATCCCTAACCATCCGATGAAAACAAATGCCTACTTTCCTAGTTGGTGCCAATTCATCAATCCTCATCAGTTCCTTAGTTCCTCATGTTCCATAGCTTTTCCTCCATACTTACTTGACTATATATACATCACATGTATGTCACATATTCAATTCCACTTTATTTCTTATTCAAGCAACTCATTAAAGGTATACATGTATTTGCTTATTTTGATGCTTTTCATTTCTAACAACACATCTCAATTAAAAATTGTCACATAGTTTAACTATTGAAGCATTTTCTCAAACATTATATAGATACCATTTAACTCACATATCTAGATAGAGAATCTTAAATAATTTCCATATATAACTATTATGAAATCCTCATACAACATAATTTAACATGCTATTAATCTCAATGATAAAAAAAAACTAACTAGTTAAGTTCTCAACTCACCCAATTTGTCACTTAAACACTTTATAGTCAAAATCCTTCTCAACCAAAATTGGGTTTTTGTCCAAAAATCAGATTTTTTTATTCCCAAACAACCCAAAAAATTCCAAAATAGTTTAATTCATGTCTTATTCATTTTTTCCTGTAATTATTACTTATAAACTACCAAATTGGAGAAAAATTACAATTCACGAATTGGGTAGAAACCCTAGCAAGCCAAATCCATGAATTATTATGCCCAAATCACTATAGTCGACCCATTAATCATTCCTCCCATGCTTAATGCAATATAAATTATATAATTCCACTTTAATTCCACTATTTACAACAACTCCCAAAATCCTAGTTTCTAAGAATCCTAAATTTGGATGGGGAAACTAACATACCTCGATTTTTCCAGCGTGGCCACCTACCATGGATGAGGATCTAGGCCAAAGCTCCCAATGGCACCTTCCAAATGCAAAAGGTTAGATCTTCTTCCTCCTTTCACTGTTCAAATGGTTGAAAATTAGGTTTAAGCATAAGATCAAAGGGCTCTTTACTAAAACAAGGTAATTTCCTTGCTAAAATAGCAAGAAAATGGGCTAAACAGAATGGGTTCCAAAGCTATAGCAGGAAGAAACAAAGATAGAATGGAAAATGGGGCAAAACAGAATGGCCCATCACTTAAAAAGTCAGATTTTTTTGGTGCTCCGATACGCCACAGGATCCTTGCCATGGTAAGGACTTGCTAGATAGGCCAAAACATGCATTTTTGAAGCCTTGCCATTGCAGAAGATGGCCTTGCCATGGCAAGAAAAAGCTTTGCAGTGGCAAGGACTTACGGTATGGCCAAAAGTTGATTTTCTGAAGCCTTGTCGCGATAGGGAAATTTTGCCCTAATACACTGCTAGTAATTTAAGCATAACATTTAAATGAGATATCCAAATTACCTAATTTTTGAGGAATTGGAAAGATAACTTCAAGAGATACAACTTTCATGTTAATAATGTTTTCCAACTTAGCCCCCCAATATGTTAAAAAGTTCAATAAAGTTGACTCATCTCATTGATCTTGTTATTTTTCAATTATCTACAATTGTTGTGGTGTATTAATCATAACTTCCTCATAGGACATTAGAATTGAGTGATTTATTTTTTCCCAATAGATAATTTCATGATATACAATTTTTATATTGAACATATTTTCTAAATCACTCTACAAATATATCAAAAATGGAGAACACATAACCCCATTGTAATGTTTTGTTTCCATTCATCATATGTTTATGTCTACCCCATAAAGTAATCCCAAAATTGTGGGATGTTGCATTAGCATCCTAATTCACTTTATAATTTCCATTAATCTCATTCATAATTATCCTCTCATTTAATAAAATTATTTCACCCCCAAGCTCAAGTAATAATCCATCCATTACAAAGGATTGCTCAAAATGTAGAAGTTTGCACTTATGAAATATCACCCATAGCCTCATTTTACATAAAATACTTCAAATATCACCAAAATCACTTCCTACAAATCATATGCATGAAATGTAATATGCTTATGCTATTTACCGCTTTATTTGAAGTTAAATTCTAAAAATTACTCATTCAGTTGTTTTTAACCAAATTTCCATGAATGTTCTTCTATAAATGACTCTACGTTCTAATTTCATTCCAAATTACACCCAAGTCTTAAACCAAGATTCCCCACATGTCACAATACCATGGTAACCATATTAGGTCATTCATATGGATCATAATCGTTCTTTTGCTCAATTTCACTATTTTAGTTCTTTTTCTTCTTACTATCCTTCTATAGTTTACAACAATGCATTATATGAAATCTAAGAACCAAAATCACCTCATACTCTCATGACCAAATTTCAATCACCACAACCATCATATAAGGTTTATCATCTATTAATTTTTTCATGATTTGATGAAATTCACCTATTGAGTTCCTTTTGCGGAACATTCAACTCAATGGTTCAAAGTTGAAAGAATATCTCTAAAGTTCAATTCAAGACCTGATACATGTCACATTACACATAATAAACTTACTTCATTAGTTATTCAAGTCATATGCATGACTTTACTCAAAATCACCACTTAGGTTCTTTTTCACTCAAAACTACTAATGAAGTCATTCTCTTTATTTAGTTCAGTTTTCCATAACAAATTTCTTTATAAATTGCTGTTTATCAACTCAATTCCTCATTATGCTAAAATGCAAAAAATTCTCCCTCATTTTCAACATCCATTAACACCCAGGGTGTTACAATATTACACCTATTTCATTGATTTTCTGCAATGAACCATATTAATGTCCAAAGCGCATAAGCAAAATATATGAAAACTACCCTCAAGCTGAACATATAAGCTAACCAGCTAAACCGCTATAGAACCAAAATCCTACAACCCACACAAACAACAAACAAACATTAAACACATGTAGAACCTAAAACACATGTAAAACCTACGTATTACAACAAATAGAAATAATAAATAAACACCCCCAACCTTGAAACAACCATTATCCTCAATGTGAAAATAAGAAAGTGAAAACAAGGACTTCCCTGAAGTGCATGGGATCAATTGTTTGAATCTTCCTGATGACTCTATGCACTCAGATGAGGGGTCAACTAGTGGAAAGGCGGGCGGAGTGGGAAAAACTATGGGACTCTCTTCTTGTAACATGCTACAACTCTGGAGCAGTGCGGTCAATGTTTTGTTGTAATCCAACTGATATTGAAATTGTTGTCTTTGATCCACCATCAACTGCCTCTGCCATCTCTCATTGTCCTTCCGCATCGATGTAATTTACATTCGCAGATCAGCAATTGTTGGCTCCCCCAGATGGGAGGATGTCCTTTGCTAGGAAGAGCTTGGAACACTAGATGAAGTACTAGCAGCATTGCGTGGGTGACTTGTCTTCTCAAAGGTGTACAAGATTGAATCTAAAATGACTGGCAAGGGGTGTTGGAGCTATTCCTTTTGGCTACTAGGAACCCTTATGTCACACCCTGCCTTCCAAGACACGACTTACCTTATTACACTGTATGCCACCTAAATTTGCCCACTTTTAGGATAGGGTGCTCAAGTACCATTTTGGACCTTGACTATTCTCTTCAGAAAAGGGTAGAGTATCCCTTAAATTATGAGGGTTTAACCTGTATAATTATTTATCAAATATAATAAAGCAATATATAAATTCTAAACATATACACCCACTTTCCATAGCCCAAAATCTAGGTAGAATCATGATGGCAATCTACATCCTTAAAATCCATTAACAAATAAATAATTAAATTATTAATATATTCTACTACTAACAATATATTAATTTAGCTTCTTCAATATCATATATACCTTAGTCAAAATCTATTAATTATAATTGTACATCAATTATAATTATTAAATACAATTATACATGTATAATGGGATTCTAATCCCAACATTCAACCACACCACAAGAATGTCTTCTCGTCCTGCTTACCAGTCCCAATCCACAATCGGGATTCTTTACTTGGGCTATCAGCTAAAAATTAAACAAAAAGGTGTGAGTCTGGGAAACTCAGTAAGTAGGCATGTAATAACAAAATATAATCAATAGTCAAGATACATTATATTCATTTCCAAAACAAATTTAGTTCATGCTCAACATTGCTATGCCTCAAACATTCCATCTTCATCATCACAATTATCAAATTTCATAATTTACATATCTTTCAATGGATAATCTCCATCCCCTCCAATATACATCCATAAACAAGAATAATGATCATACAACGAACATTAATAATCCAAACCAAGGGATATCCACTATCCCAACAAACCAAATACATCAATCTTAAATACATAAGGGATGTTCATAACCCCCAACCAAAACAAACATGCCCGGATACAATCAATTGGGATTTTCATCCCTAATCATACAATATAGCTAATCAAAGGAGGGGCACCTAATTACCTCAGGTCTCAAACCATTCCTCAAGTTTTATGCTTTTTCATCCTTCTTAGATCATCCTGTATAGGGCAATAATCCCAATCATTACAAACATAGCTTGAACTAATTTCTTCCAAACTAATGAGTATGATTTATGGCTAAACCCATGCACTTCCCAAGTGCATAATTCCATAATCATCACTTCTCTCATTGAAGAATTTTATTAAACACGTGCTATACACTAGCTAAATCAGAGTTTATCCATAACTTATCACCCAGACAGCTCAATTAAACTTTCCATTTACCCAAATTAGAATTTACATAGCTCACACATAAAAAATCTGTTTAGCGTAATTTAGAATATGGTTTAAACTGATGCCTCACATGTTCGATTCATTCCAAACGAGTCTCAAAGCATTATAAATCATGCATAAAACGTTTTTCCCATGATAATTTCACAAAATTCATGAAAGTCCTCAATTTTTACTATTCATAGAAACCTAACAAGCAAAAAATCATGATTTCCATAGCCAAATCATTCCCAATTTATGATAATTAACTCAATACTCATTTTCCTCATACTTACTCATATCATTTTCTTCTAAAAATTACTTTTCAGAAAACTATATAAAACCCTAGTTTACAAAAATCAAATTTTGGATGGGATAAAGTAGCTTACCTTAAATCCAAGTGCAGTTGTCATCAATGAATAAGAATCCATGGTCAAGGCCCAAAATAGTATCTTCAAATTAAAGAAAATTTGATCTTTTTCCTTCTCTGACCATCCAACCAACTAAAAATTAGGTTTAAGGACAAAAGTAAGCAATTTTCTACCTAAATAAGGAATTTTCAATGTCATAAGTCATAATTTCAAACTAAATAGGGTCTAGGGACATAAGAATGGTGTTAGGGAAGAAGAATAGAATGAAAAATGAAAATTTGAGTGGGTTTCAAGCTTAAAAAGTCAATTTTTTTGGGTACTTTGGCACATCGAACCCTTGTTGTAGCACGGAAAAGTCTTGCCACAACAAGGACTTGCTGGATAAGCCAAAAATCAATTTCTATAGTGCTACAATGTAGAAAATTGCCTTGCCATGGCAAGGTCTTGCTATATGCTGAAAATTTGTTTTCCTGGAGGCTTGCCGTGGCAGAGAATGGCCTTGCTGCGGAAAGGAAATTTTATCCCTTCATAGTATAGGTAATTTGAGCATAACTTTTAAATACAATGTCCAAATGACCTAATTTTTGAGGCATTGAAAATATATATTAAAGGGCTACAACTATAATTTTAAAAACTTTTCCCAAATTATTCCCCAAATATATCAAAAATTTTAATAACTTTGACACATCTCATTCATCTTGTTATTTTTAAGTCATCTATAATAGTTTTGTTATATCAATCATAACTTCATCATATGATATCTGAATCAAGTGATTTTTCTTCCATTGCATAGATAATTTTATGATCTATAACTTCTATGTTGAATATTATTTCAAATTAGTTCCTTATCCATGTTAAAAATCAATCACAATGAACCCTTTTCCAAATTTAGCATTTTCATAATATACACTTGTACTCCTTTAGTTTTCTTCCAAAATTTTCACTTTTTCTCTCATCTTTCATTCTTAGACTTTCAATCATTACATTTCCAATTAATTTCATGCATAATCATCCTAAAATGCTTATTTAAGAAATAATTTCTCTCCCAATTCCAAATAATAACTTGTCTATTGCAATAAGCTATCCAATTTTTGAATTTATAGTTAAACAAAATCATTAATGGCCCCATTTCACATAAAAACTTTAAAAATCATAAATATTGCCTTCCACATATCATATACATTAAATGGAACATGTTCATACTATTTTTCACCTTGTTTGAGGTCAATTGCCAAAAATCACCTATTAAGTTTTTTTAACCAAATTTTCTGCTATAAGTGACTCCATATGCCATTTTTTTCCAAGTTGCATCCAATACTCAAACTAATGTTTTACACACATTATAATATATGTGATGACTATTTTAGACCATTCTTATTGATCACAAATGTGCTTTTATTCAATCTCACCACTTGAGTTCTTTTCTTCTTATTGTTTTTATATAATCCAAAATGCTGAAATTTATAGAATTCATGGTCCAAACTCTACCCATTTGCTCATGAGTAGATTTCAAACACTATAGGTGTTACAGTCTCCCCACCTTACAAAAATTTTCATCCTCGAAACTTTCACTATTGATTAATTCTCAACAACTTCTCAAGGTAATAATTTAATGCATTCAAGCTATTTCATACCTTGCGGATTCATATCCATATGACAAACCACGCAATTTAAACCTTTTTGATCATATGATCTACTTATTCAAATGAGTTGCCTTCACTGGCAATGACATAAGGTGAGTAAGACTTAAATTCTTTTATACTAATTAATATAAGCACAAATTTTTACTTGATATACATACATTATTTTAGTATTGATTCACATACGATCATTTATAACATCCATTCCAATACATTTGACAGTACCTAGTCATGTTATCTTACCCATGGGCAACCATATTTATAAAATCAATCAAATGAAACTCAATGCTCAAAATTCACACTTCATTATATCACTTGACCATTGTTATTTACTTGACCAGCCCATGTCATGCTACAAAATTCCAGCACATTACCAAAATGAATCATTCAATTACAATAATAATAGCAATTCACTTAGGCAAAGTTTTACCAATTAGTTGAGTTCCTCAGAAAATGAATCACACAATGTAAGCTCATAATACAATTCACTATCAATTATATGGAGAGTTATACAACTTCATTTTTGAATTTCTCAATTAACAGAATCCAATGTACTCCAAAAGCCTCATTTCAATCCATATACAAATATGCATGATGCAGCATTCTCAGTCATAACATCAAGAACTCACTTACGATTGCTTATATGTTTTACAATTCAAGTTCATATATATAAACAAATGGGATAGACATTGTTCCTATTCACCATTTTGTTCAGTTGAATTACTCACAACCAAAACTATTCAACAATACATGGAGATATCATTCTTTACAATTGTCAATTATATCCATAGAATTTAACAAACCACCCTCAAAATTCCTAACATAACATCTAAGAATTAGAACATAACATACTAACTTCGCTAAAATTGACCAATGATCCAATACAAACAGTCAATTACTCTACTCACATTTGAATCATTTACTTCTCTATCACCACACATTCATTATATCTTGCTAATTACTAGTCAATACCTTGCTCAGGGGCTACAAACACAATGGACATAGCCTCAATCCAAGTGGACTTAGTCACCAACCAAAGTGGACTCAATGGACTTACAACTTCAGTGTGATCCGGTCCATCCATACAATGCTGGTTACAAATGTTACCAAATCCATGACAACACAATCAATGTCATCTATGGACACTGCAACTAAGAAACTGCAAGTTCTCTATTCACATCTACTAAATAAACATAGAAGTCCCACACAATAGGCTAATTAGGCCTCTTTGCCATTTAAGGTGGCATCAAACAAACAAAACCCTATCAGGGGCGGGATCCCAAATAATCCGAGTAGCCACACTCGCAAGCATCAAAACCTTAAATACATATCAATCAAGTTCTAAGAGGTGTCCAAATCCAATCATTACCTTAGCCATGCATCCAAGCCTCAGTCAAATAGTCAAATTTTCAAACATTAATTGAATAACCAATGTTTAAATGCTAATTAACTAATCAATATCCAAACCTCAGTCAATTAAACATACCCAATTACATACCAATGGTACTATAACAAACAACCAATCCCAAATATGTACAATTAATATCCTAAGAAGCATCTAATCCACATTCAAATAAATGACAGCGATATTTAAATTTCAAGCATTCACTTATAACTCATGAAACATCATCAATCCCAGCATGCCTCAAATTCTTAATCCAACTACTAAACTCAAATTCATAATCAATTTACTAAAATCCAATTCATACTAATTTAAACCCAAAAATATATATTAACCAAAGTAGTTGAAGCTCATAACAATATCCAATATCAATTATATAGAGGAATACATAATTTCATTTATCAATCAATATAATTTAATCCAACTATAATGAAACTAAATGTCAATTAACAATCAATCATGGCATAGAGGCCAATTTATTCAAATCACATGCTTACAAGCAAATTTATTCAAACATACTTAAGCATACCCATTTTGACCAAAGGAATCTCATGATTTCATCATAAAGCACTTAAATAAATCAAAACTAAATCTAATTTCCAATACTATTCACAAAACTTCACGATTTCATTAGTCTAATTCAAATACATTTCAAGACAAGAGCCTTTATGCCTTCGAATAAACCACCACGCTTTTCTATGCTATTCTGAGAATACCATACATTTGTTATAAGTATAATTACTCATTTTAATTTTCCCACACTTTAGAATATATCTATAATCATTTCATACTTCATCATCCATAAATTACAAATATGTTATCACAACACTGTCATTTTCCTTTTATCTCAATATCATTCATGCAATATCCTTCAAATGCATATATTATTTACATCAATTATGCGTAATCAATTCCCTTTGCAATTTGCATTTACATGCCCTTTATTCACTACTCACTCCTTCAGTTAATTCTTTAACCTAATATTCTTACAAATTCCTATTGCCATGTCATTTCTTGTTTCTTTCTATTACTCATTGTCATCATAATTATAGGCTTTAGTGCTCTCCCATTGATGAGGAGGACTTATTGATGATTCAAATTATAAATCATTGCAAGTGTATAAACGTATAGCAGTATAGTATGCAATGCAAGGGTCGATGCCACAGGGAATATTCAAACTGATTCAATTAGCTTTAGTTACAAACCTATCACTATCTTAAAGGAATGTGATTTGAGCTAAGCAAGTATAAATGATAACTTGAATAAAATTGCAAAAATGAAATAGCTATGGGTAATGTAGGTGAAATCAACAAAGTGCGAGGATCTAGGGATCCAATTTCACCACTCAATGATACTCTTTGCTATTGGGATGTTGGATGCAATGCATAACTTAGATTCATTCTGTCTAATATAAGATTATTATCATTAGGTGTGTGGGTTTAAATCAACTATTTTCACTCATTCCAATTACCTATAGTGTGTGGTATAACTGAGGTGAAAACCCATTAAGCATAAGACACGTAAATTAAATAGGATGGTTTAGCATAAGGTGTGTACCACAACCACCTATCCTTTTCATTCAATGGTGCTCATGGTTTTGCATATGGTGTGTGCCTTAACCATGCTAGATAATCAATGTGATTTGTAATATTGGTGATCAAGAAATATATCAAATCAAATGAAAGCAAATAACTCAATGAATCAAAACAACTGATTGCATTAAAAAACCACCATTTCCAAATAACAAAATGTATCAAAGAGGGTTACATCTTCACCCTAGAAAAGAGATTTCGTGCATAATGAAAAAGGAAATAACTCCCTCCATGAAGCTCATCACAATTCAAAATGTGCTTCTCCTCTTAACTTCTTCACTTCAAAAACTAGGTGTAACCACCTCCTCTTTGCTCTAAGAAGTCTCTAATCCTTGCCCAAAGATCCCCAAAAACGTGCCTTTGCTCCTTTACATAACCTCTCACTTAGGGTATAGCATCTTTGTGCAAGTCAAGGCATTTCCTCAAAATCCGGAGCTAAATTACAATTGAGAGCTACAACATTAACTTTAAAGGGTGCAGCATTTGGCAATCAAGGTGATTGAGAGCTGCGGCAGTAACTTTGAATGCTGCAGCATTTGGCAATGTAGGTGATTGAGAGCTGTGACTCTCAACTTAAATGTTGCGGCATTTAAAATCTATCCACAATGCATTCTCCACATAATAGGTTGAGAGCTGTGGTTATTCATTTAAATGTTGCAGTGCTCATTTCAGATGGCTATTCAGTTTGAATGCTTTGACATTAACTTTAAATGCTGCAGCATTTACTAGTTGCTTGGTTCCCATTTTATTTCTTGCTTGATCTTTTATACTCCATTGGACTCCCTCTTTTCCAACTATAAATTTCTTTATTTTCTCCATTCTTTTTGCTCTTGATTGCTTGCTAACAAACAAAAACAAAAACATTAAAAGTTAACTAGAAATAACTCAAAACCCTACTAAAAACTAAGCTTAATAGGTATAGTATAAGTGACAAAAGTTTACTTATCAAATGCCCCCAAACTTAACTTTTTGCTAGTCGTTGAGCAAAAAAAAAATACAAGAATTCACTAAGAGCACAACGGACATTGATCTAAGTCATTAGTCAAAAACCTTAATCAAATAACCATGGTTAAGATGAAGATATCAAGATATCATGTAGGTCTCTAATTTCAACCTGTGCCACATCCTTTCCACCTTAGATTCCTTGTGCATGTGCAACAGTTATAGCCATTTCAATCTGCATCATTTCACACTTAAATCCATTCAAGTAACCAAATAATACATGTTCAATGAAACCTTAAGAATTGACTAATTAAACCAGAGAGACTACATTAGAAGTTTCTTCATTCATTTCTTTGTTCTTCTTGTGGGATCTATTACTATCATATTCTTCACTTTTAACTTCTTTTCAATTCTTCAAAATGTGATTCCCCTAATCCTTAGGCTATATTACTATCACGCCCCCAAACTTTTTTCTTTTTCAATTCATTAGATGTGATCCCCTTGATAAATAATGAGTTATTATTCATGTATATATATATATATTTCGAATGATCTAAAGTTTGTCTCCACAATAACTACAATGATTTCTAGAGTTGAAATTGAATATGCATGCTTAATTGCCGAACTCATTCTAGTTATTCAAAGACTTCAAAAGAAATGGCTATGTCAATGTGTAATGTATATGAGGAATCTATAGCGAATTAGACAAGGGATCAAGTCAAGACTGAAGACAATAATGATTTCTATCAGTTTTTACTTAACCATTGGCAAAGGTCACATATATGTCATTGGTTTTGTATGATGACTCTAATCAATGCTCAAAAACACTCAAAACACACATTTTTTTTAATTTTATAATTGTAAGTAACATGAACATATTTAAACATTACAACCAAAACTAATAGTTAAAACAAATAACATGAGGACTACAACAAACACACAAATAGAGTAGTTAAAAAGAACACAACTAAACAAAATAGAAAAGCGCCAAAAACAAAAAAACAAACTACCCAATAAACCCAACCTTGAAAGAAGCATTGTCCTCAATGTATGATAAATATTTAAGAAGCAAGGACTTCCCTGAGAAGGTTCAATCAACATCATCCATATCTCCATCATCTCTATCTTCATCATTCACTTCTTCATTAAATATATCCGCATCATTCTCCTCTTGATCATTATTGGCAGGTTCAACTTCATCTTCATGGTTAGCATCACCTTCAGACTCAGATTTAGGGGCAGGTGCATCTCCAGTGGTAGTCTCAGTTGTAAATATTGGAGGTGGGGGAAGCTGGATTGGATTGGGAAGCTTAGAAGCCAATGTAACCGGGCACTACATCAAGTAAGCAAACAACTACTCCTATCTGGCAAAATACTGATCAAGCTATTTACCCATCTATTGCACTTCATCATCCAAGGTTGTGCCTGCTTGCCTAGACATGCTTGGTTGTGATTATGAAGTGCTGAAACATGCATCTTTGAATTTTGGAGCAATTCTTCTGATTATAGAAGTTGTGATTGTTGATTTAGGGTGTTAGACTTCTTCGTTGGGACCCATCATCACTCCTGCTTGTAGGCATAATTCATATATGAGTGATGGATAGCCAAATCCTCCTGACCTTACTAACCCTTGTGCCATATGCAGAATTGAAGCCTCTAAGATTTTTCCCACATTGATGGATAGACCTATCTATATTGCGTAGTTCAGTAAGGCCCTTTCCTTGGAGACTTTGGAGATATGATTGGTGGGGAGTAACTTAGCCGATACCAGATAATGTCAGATCTTACCTTTATCTTTCAAGCATTTGGTAGGAAAATGTTATAAGACATTCTGAGAGCTTGTCCATTGCATACCTGACTGTCACGCCCTGGCCTCCCACCGAGGTATTGTCCGCTTTGGGCCGCAGCCCGCACGGTTTTGTCCTCTGGGACTAT
>JAYJMB010023804.1:0-39822 GCA_036873735.1 Pouteria campechiana
TTTGATAGGTTGAAAAAGAGACCAAGCTGAAATTTTGAAACCCTTAAAAACCAAGTTGGAAATGATGCAATGAAATTGTTTTTGTTATTTACATGTTTACCTAGTTAGGTAGTAAGTGATGGAATATGGAAAATGATGATTTAGACCCTAAATATCCAATATTATAGATGGGTGAATGTCACTTAGAAATGCATGTAATTAAGCTAGAGCTTATCTAGTTGTTTGAGAATGCCAAAAGTGATACATGAAATGTTTGTAGGATCCATTGGGCCTTAAATTAGAAGGAAGTGATTGAATTGAAGGTTGTGAATTCATTTTCAAGTGAGGTAAGTAGGTTTCTTACCAAATTATGTATGATTGAGTACATTAGCTTATTGGCATAAGGACATCGTGATTTATTATGTTTATTAATGATTCGAGATGTGTTTATGGAATGTGCTTTGTACTTGAATTTACTACATGCAATTGATGTTTTGAATAGATTTTTACCTATCTTGTTGAGGTTACTTTTGTTCATGTAATGTGATATATATGAGTATGATATGGTAGTAAAGTTCATGTGGATGTATGTATGACATACATGATGGGCCTGTGTGGCTATGGTGTTGTCTATATGGCGTATGGTGTTACCTATATGGCGTATGGATGGCCTGTGTGACTAATAAATTGCTTGTGTGGCATATAGATGGTCTATATGACTAATAGATTGCCTGTGTAGTATATAATGTGTGCAGTAAGTGTTAACCTTTATGGCACCAGAGTACATTATAGTTGTATGTTTAATTGCTTATGAGGTGCTTGGATTGAGTGAAATATGATTGCACTAGCATGTGCTGATTGTGCAACTTTATACATGATTTACATGATTTTATCATTTTTCCCTACTTACTAAGTTTGCCCGGACTCACCCCTTTTCTTTTCTCATGTTTTGGATGTCAGGCATGTTCAAGGAGCCCAACCGAGGGTTGGTGCCCAAAATGGGAATTAGCAGCAATGGAGTGGCATTTATTATTTAGGTTTTGATTATTTATTGAAAAGATATTATAATACATTATGTGACTTGTCATTTATGAATTTATTATTGGTGGCTGATGTATAAGGAGAAGTTTAATTCTCAATTTTCATTAATTATTGATTCTGAGTTATTTTCATGCCATAAGACAACTAGTTGGTCCATGTGACTACGGATGTAGGAGGATTGTGAAGGCAATGAAATTTTACACATATTTTTTGCACCAAGAACACCTCAGCAAAATGGAGTAGTTGAAAGAAAAAATAGATCCTTGAAAGAGATGGCAAGGATAATGTTGAGTGAATATGACTTACCTCAATACTTTTAGGCTGAAGTAATGCATACTTCATGCTACATCATTAACAAAGTTTATACTAGATCTATACTCAACAAAACTCCATATAAATTATATTATGGTAAAAAACCAAACATCTCTCATTTCAACACCTTTAGCTATAAATGTTTTATTCTTAATAATGGAAAAGAAAACCATGGAAAATTTGATAAAAAATCTGATGAAGGCATTTTCCTTAATTATTCCATTATTAGCAAAGCATTTAGAGTCTACAACCTAAAAAACAAGACTGTAGAAGAGTCCATTCATGGAAAATTCTATAACAGTACTAACCCCTCTAGAAAGATAAGTGATTTTGATGATGAGATAGGAGAACTTACCACTTCTATAGAGAAAA
This sequence comes from Pouteria campechiana, assembly GCA_036873735.1. Classification (NCBI taxonomy): domain Eukaryota; kingdom Viridiplantae; phylum Streptophyta; class Magnoliopsida; order Ericales; family Sapotaceae; genus Pouteria; species Pouteria campechiana. Next base: position 1,705 of record JAYJMB010023804.1, read on the forward strand.
TAAAAATACAAGATGAAGATAAAGATTCTTCATAAACAAAAACATACAAAGATGAAGAAGAACAAGATTATAGACCATCCATTAATGAGGTAAATAATGAAGGTAACAATACTCTTTCAAAAGATTGGAGATTCATGCATGATCATCCTAGAAATCAAGTAATTGGTGATGTTTATGACAAAGTAAGAACTAGATCTTCATATCATCAAGTATATGGTAACTTTGCTTTTATTTCTCAAATTGAACCAACTTGCATAGATGAAGCTTTAGAAGATGAAAATTGGATAATAGCCATGCAAGAGGAATTAGATCAATTCAAATGTAACAATGTATGAAAATTATTCCAAGACCTAATCATCAATCAATAATAGGAACTAAATGGATTTTTAGGAACAAATTTGATGAATTCGGAATAGTAATAAGAAGTAAAGCAAGACTAGTTGTAAAGGGATATTGTCAAGAGAAAGGAATAGACTTTGAAGAATCATATGCTCTTGTTGCCAGAATTAAATTCATTAGAATGTTATTAGCATTTCATCTTTCATGAACTTCAAGCTTTATCAAATGGATGTTAGAAATACATTTTTAAATGATTTTATAAATGAAAAAGTTTATGTAGAACAACCTCCTGGGTTTGAAGATCCTTATGATTCAAGTCATATCTTCAAACTGAAGAAAGCTCTCTATGGATTGAAGCTGATTAAGTAAATTCTTAATAGAAAAAGGGTTTAGAAGAGGCAAAGTAAATACTACACTCCTTATCAAGCAAGACAAAAATAAAATTCTAATTGTTTAAATTTATGTAGATGATATTATATTTGGTGCAACTAATGATAAATTATATCAAGACTTTGCCAAAGTAATGTAGGTAGAATTTGAGATGAGTTTAATAGGTGAGATTAACTTCTTTCTGGGACTTCAAGTAAAACAAATGAAGGAATGAATCTTTATCCACCAAACAAAATGCACTAGAGAACTATTCAAGAAATTTGCTCTAGAAGAAGGAAACCCATTAGTCACACTAATGAGTACATCTACCAAAATGTATAAGGATGAAAAAGGTAAATCTATTTGTTAAAAATTATATAGAAGCTTAATAGGATCTTTTTTATACTTAACTGTAAGTAGACCAAACATTATGTTTAGTGTATGCATGTGTACATGATTTCGATCAAATCCTAAAGAATCACATCTAGTTACTATTAAAATAATATTTAGATACCTTTTCAATACTTCAAATCTTGGATTATGGTATCCAAAAGGTTCAAACTTTGAATTATAAGGTACTCTAACTCAAACTTTGCTGGATACAAAGTAGACAGAAAAAGTATCTCTGGAACTTGTCAATTTCTTGGAAGCATGATTATATCATGGTTTTTAAAGAAATGAATTTTTGAAGCATTATCAACTGCTGAAGCTGAATATGTAGCTGTAGGTGGTTGTTATGCATAAAATTTATAGATGAAATAGCAATTAAATGACTATGGAATAACATATGTTGATACTCCTATTAGATGTGATAATACTAGTGTAATAAATTTGACTAAGAACCCTGTACTGCATTCAAGAACTAAACACATAGAGTTCAGACCTCATTTCATTAGAGATCATATTCAAAATCATGATATCTGTTTAGAATATGTACCAATTGAAAATCAGTTAGCAAATATTTTTACAAAACCTCTTCTAGAAGATAGATTCTGCAAAATTAGAAGAGAACTCAGTATAATAAATCCATGCTCATAAAATATATATTTAATTCTAATGTCTAAATGCCTAAAAATACTTATAAATATTAAATAAATTGATCCAGAAGTACTCTAGAAGTAGCATAGAAACTCTGTCAAACCATTTAACGCATGTCAATTGTCACATAGAAGTTTTGTAACACTCACCCAGAACTTTTGTCATACTGTTCTGTTGAAAATCGCACTTATGCACGCTTGAAACCTATTCCACAGAACTTCTGAGATTATGAACATAGAAGTTTTGTTGAACTTCTGCTCTACACAGAACTTCCACCTCTCGTATTCCACCTCTATGCAAGGTACATAGAACCTCTGAGGATATTAGCTTAGAACCTCTATGTAAGCAATGTATTGCACAGAACTTCTGTTTAATCCCAACAGAAGCTTCGATTCCCTTAAAATCTTTAGCTTAGAATTTCTAGGTCACTATATCATTCTTTTGAGCTCATTTCATAGAATGGTGATTCAAAATCCTTTCTTCTTTCACATTTTCCCCCCATTCACCTGCTCCTATCTCGTTCACACTAGAGATTTTCCATCTCCAGACCATCGAGGAACTCCTCTTTTCTACCTCCTAAGTCAAGAATTTCATCTGTTACTATAATGGTAAGAAAAAAAAGGGCTAGCAAGCGAGCAGAAGTGTCTAATTCAGAAGAAAGAAGAATGACAAAGGAAGAAACACCAAGAAAAAGGAGAAGAACAGAAGATTACATTCTTAAGGTAATCTTCAATAGTAACTCCTTTGCTTATAATAAGTTTTGTAAAGAGTTCAAAGGTAGAAAGATAGTAAAAAGAAGAGCATTTGATTTCGAAGCATTTGGAGAGAATGGGCTGAATCTTGAAGTGACAATTTGGATTAGATTCCAAGGATGAAAAAGTTTCATGGGCTACAAGGATAAGTCATACACTAGACTGATTCAAGTCCTTGCTAGCAATTTCAACTACAACACCAGGAAGTCATGGATAGGAAAGATAAAGATAGATCTATCTTCAGAGAATATTAGAAATACCTTTAATATTCCTGAGATAGAAAATTAAGAGATTGATTGGCCATCAAACAGAACTAGTCCGTCTTCAGATTTGGCTAAAGTAGAAATCAATGAAAGTGCAACCTACTTATATGTCAGCCATCTGAATTTGGATCTTAAGTTAGCTCATATTTTAATTTATAATAATATATATCCTAAGATAGGAGGCACTAATCAAATTTTTGAGAAAGAAGCCAAGATCTTATGGGCATTGAAGCATAAGAAGAAATTAGATTTGGCTCAAATAATAGCTGATTAGTTTTACTTGGTAAAGACTTCCACCAAGTATTATCTACCTTATGGGATGGTTATGAGCAAGATCATAAAAACAACTAATGTCTACCTCTCCAAGGAAGATAGAGAAGAGTACATGATAAGAGAAGAAATTAACGTAGAAATAGTGAAGAGAATTGGCTTCAAGCTAACTCCACAAGAGTGGATCTCCCAAAATTCAAGGAAAGTAAAACAGATAAAGAGAACAAGGAAGAAGGCAAGAAACTATGGAAGAGCAAACAAGAGAGGAAGCCATAGAAAGGAATGAGGAAGAAACAGAAATAGAAGATAGAGAAGAGAGTATAGGAGTTGTACCCTCTGGACCATCTCAAACTCAACCTCAATCCTCCATTCCTCCACCAACATGAGCCACTTCAATTCCCACTTCACAACAAATTCCATAGCACTTAAAGGAGAGATTATTCATGATAGAATACTTTCTATAAACCTTAGCTCTCTAGATGAATAGATTGGATTATAACTTTTCCACTGCCATGTCTTCTAAGATCCTAAGAGCTGATAAGATTGATCAATGACTAGATTCTCCAGTCAAAACCAACTCCCCAATAACAGTGATGTCTTCTCGTTCACACTCACCTTCTCATCCATCATCATCTTCTATCATTCCAGAGGTTATTCAACCTATGAGCCAACCTACTGACATCACTTCCTTCACTCCTCCAATACAACCATCATTATCAATTACACCAAACGGAGCCCCATCATTGCCAGAGGATTATCTTACCAATCCTCATAGGGCTATTGTCAGACATGGGAAGTATCCCATCATAGTGCCTTTACCTAGAAATTATTTTCTTCCTCCAGGACTATTTATCTTTTTGGATTGAACTTGGATGGATCTCATTCGATCAGGAGAGGTAATCCCTAAACGGATTGTGGAGCTTCCACCATAATAGAACACACCCTTAATTGATCTAAACTGGATAAGACCTCCCACTCCTCCAAAAATTCCACCACAAAGTTCTTCATACTCTTCTCCAATAGCTATCAATAATCCTGATATTCTTCTCCATGTATTCAATCCAATCAGGATGACTTTTTCTGAGTTTGAAAATAAATCCAAAATCAATTCTGAAGTTGCTAGAATATTTCTTTCTCAGTCTATCATTCTATCTCCTCAAGAATTTCTATTCTTATAAGTTGAGCATCCTAACATTCTACATAGATTCAACTTCTCCCAAATCCTCCATTGACTCCTAAGGGCCATAAAATCCAAATTCATGATAGAGATTCAATTATTCAAAATTACTCTTAGAAACTTCTTCAGATGCTTCCAATGTCAAAACTTCTTCAAAAAGAGTTTCTATCTCCCTCAGGTCCTCATAAACTCTTTATTCTCACTAAGGAAGAATTCACTTTCTACAACAATGCCAACCTAGAGGCTATTGCTAACAATCTACCTCTTCTATATCCCCAAATAGATGACACTTCCATTCAACAAAGGATAAGGCATATACAGTTTAAATTAGTCCCTGTCTTAAAACCAAAAACGTCACCTCCATCTTCTACCAAAACAAAAACTAGATAACCACCTATCCCAAAACTATCACTTTATACTCCCTCATCTCAGCCATCAAGTTCCAAACCTAAGAGGGAGACTAGAATTCCACCTCCCAAAGAACACAAAAAGGCCCCTCTTGAAAGGATAACCATGTACTATCAAGAATAAACTGCAAGGATGAATACTAACATAGAAAACATCTTAAAAGGACTTCATCCAGTCTTTCTTGAACTTCTAGACCCAGAATTTTGAAACCGTATTGACTTCATATATGTTTCATCATGTGGAACTACTACATACACTCATGAACCCCCCATTGCAATTCCAAAAGATCCCACTTTCATCCCTCCTCCCCCTAAGAAAACAGCTTCCAAACCAAAGAAATCTCCCATAGAATCTTCATCCTCTACCACTACAGAAACTCCCACTCTCTCTTCTGATAATCAACATTTCTTCCCTCTCACATACACCAGAAAAAGGAACTGATTGCTGTGCTTAAAACTCACATCTTCTTATTCTGACTTTAGTCATCTTTTATGTGCTATCTCTGAGTATTAAATGTCTTTTTCTATTGTACTGTTGAATCTCTGCTATGATTTTTTTAACTTCTACTATGTAATTTTTTTGTACAAAGTTCTATCTCAATGATACAATTATTTCCTCTTTACTGCATTCTTTTTTATTATGAAAAAATAAAAAGTAAGAAAGAATATGAATTTTTTAGAGCACAAAGAGCACATACTCAGGGGGAGCTCACCCATGCAGGGGGAACCCTACTAAGAAGCATGCTACATACATTGCATATTCTAAAATTTTTTTGAGAGGTTATCACTCAAATGTTTTATCATCATCAAAAAGGGGGAGAATGATATGTCTAACTCCTTTACTAAGCTTGATTTTGATGATGAATGAGATTAAATAACTTAGATTTGATGATGAACAAACAAGTGAGTGAAGAATTAAGGTACTAATAAATCACTTTCTAAGTGTTGCAGTATTAGTATAAAAAACAAATTAAGGAAAGTATTAAAGGAATGCTCAAATAAACAGATATTCAAAAGGCACATGAAAATATTTCAGAACTTGTTTTTAAGTTAAGCATGAAAAGATCAAATGTTAGGAAAAAATCAGACTTAATCAAAAGCCATCAAATTCAACTCAAAACCAAATCTGAAGCGACCTAGAACTTATTTAGAAGCAAAATTGAAAATCAGAAGCACCACAGAAGAAGCACAGAAGATGAGTTAGTTGTACAGAAATGTGGTAGAAGAAATCTAGCATTGCACAAAAGCCAGACAGAACAAGGATAGAATACACAGAAGTAAGTCGGGATTAGCATTCCTAAACACAAAAGCAAATCAAAAGCAATATTATGATACACAGAAGTAAGTCAGAAGCAACATTACTAAGCACAGAAGCAAGTCAGAAGTAATATTAGGATGCACAGAAGTAACTTAGAAGGACTATTCTATTATACAAAAGCAACTCAAAAGCAATATATTAATACATAGAAGCATTTTAGAAGGAACTTCAGTCACACCGAAGTAACTCAGAAGAAAACTCAAGTGATCAGAACTGTATCAGAAGAATTTTCTTCAAGTAACAGAAGCAACGCAGAAGCAAAAAGGCATTATGCAGAAGTAATGAAGAATCTGTCAAAGTACACAAAAGCAGTGCAAAAATCATGCTAAATCAAGTTAAAAGAAATATTAGAGACATGATCGATTCAATATAATTTTATAAAGAGATACAGAATTAAGGATCAAGCTTTATAAGTGAACCAAAAGATACACAAAAGTTGTTTAGAAGACACATAGATGACTGTTGAAGAATAAGACAATGGATAGAAACTCTAAATAGAAAAGTGCCAAAAATCTACTAACTATAGAAGTACTACAGAACCACTTCAGAAGTTCTGTTAAGGTATAAACTGAAGCACAGAAGTTTTGAACACTCTACTTAGAATCTCTAAACTCGGACAACACATAAAAGTCATCACCAAACCTGCCTAACTTGTTTGAAAATAATGCAAAAGGTTGCAACGGCTAAAAATTCAAATCTCATATAAAGAGGGTTAAGAAAATAACTACAATAACTAAGAGATTATATTGAAAAATTGTGTTGATTAAGAGAAGAGCATTCACACTTTTCCATCATTCAACTCTATCTGCTATGTCACTGTTAAAGCTTTCAGAATCTTCAACATTAGATCTACATCAACTTCAAAAGGAGTTTGAATTTGATCTCATTGCTTACTTAGCTCTTTCAATTAAGCTTTATCTTTCATATATATTAGCCTAAAATAAGAAGCATTGTTATTGTACACTTTAAATTGGAAAACCAATGAGTTGGTTGGTAGGCTCTATAAAACCAACTGTTTGTAAGAGTTTCTGGTGAACTTGGAAAACCAGTAAGTTAGTTGGTAAGCTTGAAAACCAATATGTAAAGAGTTTCTGGTGAACTTGGAAAACCAGTAAGCTAGTTGATAAGCTTGAAAACCAACATGTAAGGAGTTTCTAATGAACTTAAAAACCAGTGAGTTTTTGGTGAGTTTGTAAAACCAACAAACGTTATAGTGGAACCTGAGTTCGGTAAAAAAGACTAACTCAGAGAAGTGGAGTAGAAACCCAGAAAGGGCTGAACCACTATAAAAATACTATGTATGTGTTGCAAGTCATTCTCTTTCTCAATTTAAGCACACATAGTTATTTATTGGCCAAAATTTTTAGAAGCTCAATTCAACCCCCTCTTTGAGCTACCATTCAGTAAGGGACCAACAAAAGTGAACTCCACTTTCTTACTATATTAGTGTGCTCCAGTTTATCCCTGCAACCTAATTATAATTGTTGTGAGAATCATAATTATGTGGTCCACATAGTCCATGTTTTCTCACCTTCATTGCAACCTAGAGTTGTGAGTTCCCATTCATGCCCATTAAGTAATTAGGGGAGTTACACACAATAGGCCAAAACTAGCCTTTTCGCCATGACAGGCAGCACAATCTAACATTGCCCTCTCATGGGCAGAATCAGAATGTCCAATGGAGCCATCTCGATAGGCATGCAAACCCAATACATATAATATTATTTTTGGCAAGAATCCATACATCCATTACACATCTTTATAGCCATTATCTAAACATGCATTCACTTTCCATCAAATAACCCCATTTAATTTTATCTTTACTAAATCATCCAACCTAAGTACATCTATCTTATCTAATAAATTCTTAGTCCATTCTAATGGTTATCATAATATGATCCTTCTTGTGTCATCATTATATTTTTGATGTTTTTCCATAATATTACAACAAAATACACCTTTTAAATAGCATAAATCTCATAATTACATTCAAATTGATAAAATAAGCAATATATAAAAAAATAATAATTTTTACTATTTATAGAGATCTAGATGTCGTGGCATTAGTTTTGGATGTCGCAGCATCGAACTTCTTAAAATTCAAGTGCCGCGGCATCCCACTATTTGCCTACAATTTTACTATTCATTAGGAATTTAGTATCAGAACATCCAACCCTTTTTTTTGTCCCTTTTGCATACAAAGGTCACGGCATTCATTTTCATGCCGTGACATTGAATTTGGATGCCACGACATCTAAGTTGGATGTCGCAGCATCATCCCGCTATCTCCCTTATGCACTTCGGGTTTCTGCCCTGTTTGTACATGTTTTTATTATCTCATTTGCTAAGTACAAATAAGTCAGTTAACTTCATTTCAAAACATATTTAATATACTTCACATACCTTAAGCATGAGCATAACATATTTCTATAACCCTTAGACAATTACCATATAATGTCCAAAGTACATCCATATATATAATTCAATTAAAACTTAACTCACTTGCTTAAATAAAATAACTTTGCTTACCTATCAATGCACCTTCTTTTCACTTCAACTTTATGGTTCCACAATTTGCTCTTCAGTGTAAAGGTCCTACACTAGAAATACATGTCACATGACCATTAAATTATAACATGGGTACATAAATAATCTTTACTACAAAATTTGATTTAAGTTCCCAACATAACCCTGCTTAGAGTTTCTTTAATTGTTCCACTCAACTTTAAATAGAAGATGATTAGGACATTATTAACATGAGATCTTGGTGTTGTATTCTCCTTAAAGTCATTTCAACAAACATATATAATACAACTTGTAGCCCAATAGCCAATGATACATATAAGCCACATGTTGGTTTTAACTGGATATAAATAACTTCTAATAGAATTTCCCTCTTAATGTGCATTCAATACATCTATTCCACCATCCAAACAAGGTTTCCCCAAAATCCTAGCTTTCCAACTATAGATATTAGCTTCATAAATTGTAATTCAAAGTTTTCCAATCTAACAAAAGTTCATAATTAGTAATAAACTTGGTTACTTGACTGATTTCTCTAGCTAGAAGTGTTAATCTTGAGCTAAGAAGCTAAAAACCCAATTCCTCCACCACTCCTCTTGCTCCAACTCGCTCAACACAATGTTTTCTCTGTAGTGGATTGTTGTAGAATACTTAGTTATCAATCTCCTTGCAATTCTACCTTCAAATCCACTCAACTTTATGATTTCCAAAGCTTGGAGTTCAAGAGAAGAAAGTTGGATGAAATAGGGCATGAAATGGGGCTAATGGAGCATTTTAAGCTCCATCCCTAATGATCTGGCATCGTATGGGAAAGCATGAAACGACAGTCTAGATTTCTTGTTTTATACCTCATTTTATCTCTAAATTCTCATCTTATACAATACAATACTCTGTTAGTTAACCATGGGTATTCAGATCTTCCATTGCTAATGTCATTCATTACACATACATTATCTACATCAGATTGCAAGCTTAATTACCCATAAAAAAATTTTCAAGGCTTCACAATACAAAATATCAAAGTAATTACATTATATCCAGGAGGCTCAAGTTCTCATCAATTCACTACAATAATCTACGCCCTTCAGGCATATGCAATCATAATCATAAGCATGCTCTCCAAGCACCTCACATCACCTCACTTCTATCATACCACTAGGTCCAATATAACCCACGAAATACTTCACATTCCATCCATTACACAGTCATTCACTTATCACAACAAGGTCCTCGCTAATTCCCCATTCACACATATACATTAACACATGTATAATAACAAGAATAAATATGGGATAATCCTTATCCCTAACAATCATATCATTTCATGTATATCAACTAATGAAACATAAGGGGATTTTTTCTATCCATATTCAACCAAGCATTTGCATATTATCATACTTATCAATTTATATACAGTGTTGGGATATTTTTTATCCCTTTCACTTAGACATCCATACACAAGAATAAGACTAATATTCACCAAACATGGGATATTTTCTATCCCAAACAATCCCATGTACATATCATGAGTCAAACACCAATTATTGTAATTCAAGGGATACCCATTATCCTTAACATAAAAAGAAACATCAAACTTTAGAAAAGATGGGGTATCTCTAATGCCCAAACAAACATACATGCCCGAAAATAAACAATGAGATATTCTATATCCTCATTTATGCATTCAACAGACAAAGCCTACTTACCTTATGATTTGCCAGATTCCATAACTCTTTGAGTTCTCTAGCTTTTCCTCCATTCTTCTTTGGTCCTATACACATAATGATTTCCATTCACTTACAATCATGATCATATCAATTCAATGAATTACATTAACTATACTCTTTAATCATTATAATCATATATTCAATACACCATGTTAACACCTTCTTCATAGCCAATCTCAGGTTATAACAATCACATTACTTCTCTCATGGAAGGATATTATCAAACATGTACAAAACACTCATTACATTAGGGTTTCTCACTAACATATCACAATGAACTTCTTTCCTTACAACTTTTATCTTATATATAATGTGATTAACACTTAAACAACCTAAAAACAACTCAATTAAGCTTTGAATTTAGCCAATTCATTGTTAACATAGCTCTTACATAATGTAACACCTAGGGTGTCAAAAAGGGGATAATTTTTGAAAATTTTGTTTAAATCATTATTTGAGGATAAATGTATGTGTTTTCATAAAAAATTAACATGAATAATGGGAAATATATGAATAAGAAGGACTAAGGGTTTAGATAATTGGCTATGGGGAAATTTCATATGAAGTTTATTGCACTTGGGTTAAATGTAATTATGCAAAGCGTATATGAATGATTTCATGATTTGATTGATTTTTAGTCAATTGGGATCAATTATTGGAAATTTTAATGATATATTATGTGAAAATTATTGACTAAATGCATGGTTAAAAGAAATAAGGTCAAAAGGTTAAAAAAATCAAGAAACTTGGTGAACAGGGTGTCTAATAGAGTGAATGCTGCAGCATCTAGGCAAGCCCCACAGCATTAGGCGACGAGTAGGCATGAGCGCAATGGTGCCCAAACGAGCACAGTGGCATCTGATGTTCAACAGGTGAGCATTGCGGCTCTCAATCGAGCACTATGACATCTGGCATCTAGCGAGTCGAGTGCCGCAGTGCCCAATTGAATGCCATGGCATCTGACTGTCGGTGGCGCACCAGATCACAAAAATTTTGACTTTTTAAAGGGCTTTTCAGCCCATTTCATTTCATTTTTTCCTTCTCTTCTTCTCTTGCTCCCATACCTTGAAACTCATCATGTCGAGGCTTGATTCTTGGCCTTATTTGCTAGGAAATCATGTTGTCTAGCTATCGAATCTAGTTATCTTTCATTTAAACCCAAATTTCCCCATTTAAATTATAGAAAATGAAAGAAAAAGGAAGAAACATTGAACTTTCACCAAATGAAGGAACAATGTGGAGCTAGGAGCTTAATCCTTGGATTAGGGAGGACAACTATGCTTGAAAGCAAAGGTAAGCTTGATTTCCCAACCAAATTCCAAAATTTTATTTTTAGGGTTTTGGGAATAGTGGATTTATGGGGCTTAAATTGATGTATATGATCATAAATTCATGAGGGAATAATTTAATATAATGATTATTGTGATTCAATATGGAAAATTATGAATTTTACTAAGCTAGGGTTCGTGAATAGTCAAATTTGGGGATTTCATGATTTATGTTGTATTAACTATGGGACAAATGATTAATAACATGATTAGAATCTTTTAGAACTAGTATGGAGTGATTTGAACTAGTGAAATCAAATTTATGATTATGCTCTAGTTAGGGGATTATGAGGATTCTTGTGAATGGGCTGTATAAGTCATGAATTGAGTAGATTTAAAGCTTAATTGAGTTGTTTACAAGTTTTAAATGTTGGATAATTGAATGGGCATATGTGGAAATTGATGATTCGAGAGATGAGGGTCATCCCTTTATTATTGGATTGGAATAATGAGGATATGGTCCTTATATTATGATTGGTTTATTATATCTTTGATCATGATTGGATTGAATAGTGTAAATTATGAATTGATTATTGATAGTCAAATTATAATTCCTCGCAAGTGCACAAGTATATAGCAGTATAATGTGCAAAGCAATAGTCTATCCCACAGAGAACTATTAAACTGATTCAATTATGTCTAGTTATTAAAACTAAATTATTCTAAATCAATAAGATAAATTAAAGACTAAGTAATTAAAATTATAATGTAAGATAACAAAAAACAATAGAAGTAAATAATGTAAAAGAGAATTCAAGTTACAAGAGACTAGGAATTTGACTTTACCACTCAATGATATTTAGTGTTGTTGAGATGTTGGTATCAATTCAGCATCTTGGGTTCATTCTATCCACTGTATGATTATTACTGTTATGCCCTTAAGTTTAAATGAAGTATTTTCTCCCGTTCCAATTACCTATGGCATGTAGTGTAATTGAGATTGAGAACTCATGAAGATCAGAAGAACTTTAATGAACCAAGTAGAATAGTTTAGCATATGACATCTACCTTAACCAGAATAGTTTAGCATATGACATCTACCTTAACCATTTACTCATTCATTCAAAAGAGCACAGTATATAGTTTAGCATATGGCGTTTGCCCTAACCACATACTCAAAGGTAATCAAGCTAATTTACATAATTGGTGATAAGACAATTAAAGAAATCAGATGACTACATTATACATAATGAACTAAATAAGATAATATTGAATTAATAAACCAACAATCCCTGTTAATAATGAATATCAAGGAGGGCTACATCATTACCTTAGTAAAAGGAATTTAGTTCATAATAAAAATAGAAATAAAACTCTTTGAAATATGTATGATTGTAGAACATGAAATCCTTCTCTTGCTCCCTTGCTTCTCTCTCACGCTCTGTGTTGAATTGTCCCTCCTCCAATCTCTTTCTTGGATGTCCTTAAATAACCCAATCAGTGTTGTTTTAGTAGGAATCCTCCACGAATTATAATTCCTTAATACACAAAGATCCTCTTCTAAGAATAACTTTGTCTTTCCATATGAAAAGATAGCTTGCATGTGTAAAAATAAAAGTTCCAAAATAGATAGAATTATTGCACAACTGTTTTCCAAAGATGCCTTCCAAAAATTGTAACAACTTACGCATTTTGGATTTCTGAAAATTTCAGCAACTTATGCGGAGGAATTTGCTTCCAAAAATAACTCAAATAATTGCAAGTGCTAGTCATTTTACCCCATTACTAGAAATACATTGCTGATTTCTAAAATCATACTTTGGATAGCAATATCACATTCACCATATCTAAAAATTTCATGCTTCGCACTTCTATTTCATCCCAAAATTGTTTTCTACATTTTTTGAACTTTTTGCATTCTAAACTTTGTATCAAACAAAGCTACAGACAAAGTAGCCTTGCTATAGACAAATATACTTTATCTTAGACAAAAGTTCTACTTCCTACAATTCATCTTAGACAACTCCATTTTGTCTAAGGCTTTGTCTCAAATGAATTTCTATTTACTATAGACAAAGCTCTACTTACTATAGATAAAGTTGTTCTGGAGCAATTTTAGTATTTTGATCATAACTTTCAAGTATGAACTCAAAATTACACAATTCATTTTGTATTGGATAGATAATTTTAGGGGCTATAAGTTTCATGTTGATCACTTTGTCTGAATCATCTATATTCTATGATTTGTGGGCCCTCAAAGTGACACCTTCTATCAGACGAATTAGAAGATGAATGTGAAGTTCTAGAGATAATTGTACTATTTTAACCATAAATTTCTCATATAAACCTAGAATTAATAATTCATGATTTGTTAGAAAGATATTAACAAAGGCTAAAACTTTTAGGTTGAATACATTTTCTAGATATTCCTCCATCAATCTCAATAATGGCTTTAAAGTGACACCTTTTATAATTTTCAGCTTCATTTTATAGATTTTTATCTCTGCAACAAAATAAACTATGTTAAGTGCAATATTCACTTAAATTTCAATATAAACTACTAAAAATATATTAAAAGATGATCCTAAACATGTGAATTTAGATATAAATATATGATATATTATGATTTTATCAAATACTTCTAAACTTAGCTTTTGATCATCCTTGAGCAAAATAACAATATGAACTCATGAATCAGTCCTCAAACAATTAGTAACATGCTAGACAAATTATACATGTGCACGTATCTTAGAAATCACTCAATATAATTGTCAAGTAATCTCATGAAACCTATGCTGCATTAATCCTTTCATGAAATGAAAATGTGTATGTGAAGTGTCAATCTCATGTTATATGCATGTTTTTTAGTCAACAATGTGCAAACTAATGATTCTCATGATCTTCACAAATACCCCATAAACTTTCTTCTCATAATCCCTCTCCCCTAATGTAGATAACTTTGTTCATTTGGATCAATAGGTCTTAACTAAGCATGTAATGGGGCCTTTGGTTTAGCTAATAAGAAAAGAAATAAGATTTACAAAGTAAGAGATCATATCTGAATTTTACATGAATATTTACTCTCTTAACTTTTTGTTTGGAGTTCTTTCTGTTTTAAGGGATGTATTACTATCACACTCCCAAACTTATTTTCTTTTAAATTCATTAGAAAGTGATCCACCCCATCTATGCATTATATTACTACCATATCTCTAAACTTATTATCTGTTGAGTTCATGGAGATGTGATCCCCCCACTTGAAGGATAAATCCTCACTAATTCCTTTCCATTTATCCCATCTTTTTTTTGACATATATCTTTGTAATGACCCCCAAACTTATCTTTTTGTATACTCATATAACTCTCTGCAACAATGTATAAATTTTTCTCTTAATAGATCTAACATGGTTTTTCAAGCTGAATGGGACTAGATGATAAGGTTAAAGAAAGAAAAGTTGAATAGTGGTCTTTCATATGCTTTGCATATGTCATGCTTTCATTAACACTCAATGGGGACATTAGTGATAATGAATGCAATAGGTTAGCTTAAAATACTCAAACTAATCAAAGAATACCTAAATAACTTCCAAGTAAACATGTTATCTAGGATTCCGCCTTGAGGGATAATCAAAGAAGTTCTAATATGCTCATGTTAACCAAAATATGTCACCGAATTCACAACATCATCAACTAATCAAAATACAGTTTGCATAATCCTTATGTAATGTGCTCAATGAAATTTTCATTAGTCATGAAAAAGAAGGACTTATCATAAGAATGAATAAATCATAAGGTAACATCTATACTTCCTTCTAAATCATGTGTAATAGTAATAAAAAACTCAGCATATGTTATTGATCATTAAGAGAAAATGAATTTATCCTATTCAATTTCAGCATGTTAACACAATTGCTCTTGGCTTTACTTGGCTAAGTCATGAGAAATTGTAGCTCCTTAAAAATATACACATAAATTTTGAAAAAAATTTCCAAATTGAATTGATTGCAAATCTGAAAAATTTTCCAAAACTGAACTGAATGCAAATTTGAAATTTAAATGTAAATCTGAACTGAATGCAAAGATGAAATCTGAATGTGAATCTCCAAATACCCCCCAACTTAAACTTTACATTGTCCTTAATGTGAAATAATGTCAGATGTTTAAGCTTATGGGCTTCCTTAAATGAAGTGCATTCACATCCTCTCCTTCTAAAATTGCTTTGATATCCTTTGCAATTTTTGGTAGTTGTA
The DNA here is from genome assembly GCA_036873735.1 of Pouteria campechiana. NCBI lineage: Eukaryota > Viridiplantae > Streptophyta > Magnoliopsida > Ericales > Sapotaceae > Pouteria > Pouteria campechiana. The sequence continues at coordinate 17,406 of JAYJMB010023804.1, forward strand.
ACACTTGAAACATCATCTACAATCCTCTATAACTTCTATGCTCATTCGAAAAGCAAATTTCTTCCTTTTGTAATAAAAGCATCAAACCACTATGTAAAAAAATCTGTCCTAATAAAGAAGACAAATATAACCAACTAAACTAAATGCTAAGGAAACAAAAAAAGTTTGAAAACTTGGGTTGCCTCCCAAGAAGCACTTTATTTAACATCTGTGCAAGATGAATTCCTCCTTCATAGATTCTGGAATCCAACAATTTTATTCAACTACATTGGAAAGTTATCCTTTACATATCTCTTTATTGGATGACCATTAACTTTGAACTTGTTCCTAGTCTTTAAGTTCTTTCACTTCACAGCTCCATGTGAGAACACTTGTGTCACCAAGAATGGTCCAATCCACCTAGACTGTAATTTTCCTAGAAACAAACATAAACATGAGTCATAAAGAAAAACTTTCATTCTAGGTTTAACACATCTTTCATGAATGATTTGATCATGATACCTTTTTGTTCACTCCTTATAAATCTTTGTATTCTCATAAGCTTCATCTCTTAACTCCTCTAGTTCATTCAGTTGAAGTTTTCTCTCTTCACCTGCCTTCTACAAATCAAAGTTTAGTTTCTTTATCGCCCAATATGCTTTGTGCTCTAACTCCACCAGCAGATGATATGCTTTTCCACTGATAAGTTTGTAAGGATTCATTCCTATTGGATCTTGAATGCAGTCCTATATGCCCAAAGTGCATCATTCAACTGCATTGTCTAATCTTTCCTTGAGGATTCACTATCCTCTCCAAAATTACTTTGCTCTGTCTATTAATTCAACTTCTCTAGAAGTTTATGGATGATAAGGTGTTGCAACTTGATAAGTAATGTTATACTTTTTCAACAAAGCTACAAACCTTATTGCAAAAATGAATTCCTCTATTACTAATGATTGCTCTTGGAGTGTCAAACCTAGAGAAAATTCTTTCTTTCAAAAATTTTAGCACAACATTAGCATCATTAGTTTTAGTAGTCATTGCCTCAATCCACTTAGACACATAATCAATAGTAAGTAGAATGTACATAATTCCATTGGATGGTGGGAATGGGCCCATGAAATCAAAGCCCCATACATCAAATAATTCAATAACCTGATTACCTATGAGCGACATTTCATCTTGTTTACCAATGTTATATGTTCTCTGGCACCTATCACATGTTTCACAAAAAGCATGAGCATCCCTAAAAATAGTTGGCTAGTAAAAACTAGATTGGAAACTTTGAGAGCAGTCTTCTTCCTACCCAAATGCACTCCATAGCTGAATGTGTGACAATACTTCAAAATGCTTTGCTGTTCATCCTCGGGTACAAAACGCCTAATGATATGATCTGGACACATTTTAAACAGAACTGGTTCATCCCAAAAGTAGTGTTTGACCATAGACAATAACCTCCTCATTCCCTGTGAATTAAACACAGGATTAAAAACTCCCTTAATCAAATAATTAACAGTATCAGCATACCAAGGTTCACTTACCTTTATAAAAAATAATTGCTCATTAGGAAAAATCTCATTGATGGGAATACTCTCTTTATCTTTCTTTTGCTCAAAACTAGTCCCTTTCACTAAGCTGGACAAATGACCAGCTACAACATTTTCACTTCCTTTCTTATCCTTGATTGTCAGGTCAAATTTTTGTAGCAATAATATCCACCAGATCAATCTGGGCTTAGCATCTTTCTTAGTCAACAAATATTTCAATGCAGCGTGATCAGAATAAACAATTATCTTTGAACCAATTAGATATAAGCAAAACCTTTTCAACACAAATACAATTGCAAGCAATTCTTTTTTAGTAGTGGAATAATTCAATTATGGTTCATTCAAAGTTATACTTGCATAATGAATTACATGAGGCAATTTATCTATTCTTTGTCCTAAGACAACATTGATAGCAAAATCAGATGCATCACACATAAGCTCAAAAGGAATGAACCAATCAGGAACTGCAAAAATTAGAGCCAAAGTTAGTTTTTCTTTCAAGGAATTCATAGCAACAAGTCAGTTATCATCAAAATACAAAGTCACATCTTTATCTAGCAAGTTATATAGTAGTTTAGAAATTTTTGAAAAGTCTTTTATAAACTATTTATAGAAAATTGCATGACCTAGAAAACTCCTCACTCCCTTGACTGAAGTGGGAGGGGGCAATTTAGCAATTACATCAATATTTGCCTTGTCAATTTCAATGCCTCTACTTGAAATAATATGCCCCAACATAATTCCCTGCTTAACTAAGAAATGACACTTCTCCCAACTTAATGTCAAATTCATTTCAACACACCTTTTAAGCACCAATATCAAGTTATTAAGGTAATCATCGAATGAATCACCAAAGACAGAAAAATCATCCATGAAAACCTCTATAAACCTTTCAATCATATCAGAAAAAATAGATATCATACACCTCTGAAAGGTTGCAGGGGTATTACACAAACCAAAAGTGCATCCTTCGATAAGTAAAAGTTCCAAATGGGCAGGTGAAGGTTGTCTTTTCTTAGTCTTTTGGTGCAATGGGAACTTGATTGTAACCTGAAAAACCATCTAGAAAATAGTAGTAAGCATGACCTGCCAATCGTTCAAGCATCTGATTAATGAAAAGGAGAGGGAAATGATCTTTTCTTAAGTTGCATTAAGTTTTCTATAATCTATGCACATCTGCCATCCTATAGTCATTCTTATTGATACCAACTCATTATTATCAATTTTAACAACAGAAATACCAAATTTTTTTAGTATCACGTGAACTTGACTTACCCATTTGCTATCAAAAATTGGGTAAATAATACTTGCATCCAACAACTTGATCACTTTTCCTTCAACAACATCCTGCATGTGTGGGTTTAGTCTCCTTTGAGAATCCTTGAAAGGCTTTGCATCGTCCTCTGATAGAATCTTGTGCATGCATATAGTGGGGCTAATTCCTTTGATGTCAACTAAAGTCTAGCCTATAACCTCCTTGTGCTCTCTTGATACATTCAACAACTTATTCTCTTCATCAATAGATAAGTCAGTAGCAATTATAACCGGAAGAGTATCATTCTCACCAAGAAATATATATTTTAAGTTTTATGGCAGTTGCTTCAATTCCAGTTTTAGTCCCGTGACAATTGATGGTGGCAAATTGGAACTCAAATGTATCAACACCTCCTTGGTGAATTCATCTTCTCTAACTTCTTTTGCACTATCCAAACCTTTTTTCAACTCTTTGATTTCTTTATCCTCCTCAATGAATTCTTCAGTTGTAAGCACTAGTGCTAATTTGTCTTCTATTTCCTGCTGCACAAAAGTAGATGAAACAAGTGAGTCCAAATCATCAATTTGAAAATAATCACTATGATTTGTAGGATCTTAAGGTAATGAAAGAGAATTATAAAAAAAAATTTCACAGTCTCATCAAAAATAGTCATTTCAGCTTTCTATTCTGCACATCAATGATTGTCCTAGTTGTTGCCATGAATGGGCGTTCTAGAAGAATGGGCACCTCTTTTTTTAGAGTCACTTGCCTCTCCATGTCAAGTATAATAAAATTTGCAGGAATAATAAATTTTTCAATTTGCACTAATATATATTCTACAATGCCTCTAGGATATTTCACTGATTTGTTTGCAAGTTATAGAGACATTGTAGGAGATTTCAAATCTCCTAAACCAAGCTGCAAGTAAACAAAATAAGGCATCAAATTAATACTTTCTCCTAAATCCAACATAGCCTTTATCTTATTCTTTCCTTTAATAGTGATTGTGATATTAAAACTATGTGGATCCTTCAACTTTGGAGGAAGATTTATTTGCAGAATTGCACTAGATGCTTCTAAAACTATCACCTTTTCATGAGGCTCATAGTTACACCTCCTTGAGGTTAGTTCCTTCAAAAAATTAGCATAAGCAAGCATGTTCTTAATCATGTCAAGCAAAGGTAAGTTAACATTAACTTTGGAAAGGATATCATAAATATCAAAAAAATAATTTGTCCAAATTATTTTGCCTCAATCTTCCTAGAAAAGGCACTGGTGGATCATAAGATAGTGGAGACTTGTAGTTGACTAGAGGATCAACTATAGGAATCATAGCCTTCCTTGAATGCATTTCCTCCTCTAACTTTTACTTCCCATTATCTATTCTCACAGAACCATTAGATTCATTAAATCTTCACCAACTTTATTATCAATTACCTTTCCACTTCTCAATGTTGTAACTACTTTTGCTTACTCTAGTTGACTTAACAACTTTCCAAGTGTTTGACTCTGCAAAGCTTCTACAATTTGCCTTAACTGTGTTTCTATCTTTTTTATTAACGCTTCCTATTCTGAAATCTTGATTTAGTTGCTTGGACAAAAGTCTGAACTATCTCCTCAAGAGTGTGTTTCTTGGGTTGAAAAAAGTTCCAGCTTTATTCTGATTATGGTTATTGTTCCATGAAAAGTTTGGATGATTTCTCCAACCAAGATTGTAAGTATTTGAATAAGGATCATTACGTGGCTACTGGTTATAGAAATTTATTGTATTTGCTTACTCCAAAACTCTCATAGAATTTTCATTGGAAGGGCAAACATTCTTTGAGTATCCTGGATACCACAAATTGAACAAATCTCAGCAGGGGCTGGTTGCTTTAAGTTTACTATCATAGAGCATATTGCCTTCATCTGTTTCACCATCTCTGACATCTATGTAGAAAGATTGGTATTAGAGTTGATATCATAAATTTTTCTAGACTGACCTTTTACACTCTTCTATTGGAAGTTTACTCCAAGCATCTCATATAGATCATATGTCTTATGTGGGGTTTTTTCTCCCATTGCTCCAACTTCAGCATTATCAATCATAGCTTGGCATGGTTGTGTCAGTCCATCATAGAAAAATTGATTGAGTAATTCAAGAGGACATCAATAGTGGTGGCATTGAATCTGTGTTGCCTTAAATCTCTCCCATGCCTCATGAAATGCTTCCCCATCCATTTGAGAAAAAGTAGTAATCTTACTTCTCAATTCTGTAATTTTAGCATGGGAATAAAATTTACTAATGAACTTATTATATACTGCATCCATGTAGTCAATGATCCAAGAGCCAATGTCATAAACCATGTTTTTGCTACTTCCTTCAAGGTGTAAGAAAAAAATCTCATGCGTAGCTAATCCTCAGTTAAACCTTATAAAGGAAAAGTCTAAATAGTTGTATAGAAGTCACATATAAATATTAATGGATCCTCCACAGCTACCTCATGAAAAGAAGGAAGTATGTTAAAGTGTATATGCTTCAGATCATAATTATTAGCATTATCATTCAAAATAATGCATAAAGGTGAGATCCCAATCATTGGGTGTGCAAACTCTTTCATAAGCTATTTAACTTGTTGAGCCACTCGGTTCTCCACATTGTTAGCCATCTGAACATCTTCTTCACTTATGCTATCTATCTATATTTCCACTTTATCAATGTAATCATTCAAAGGTAATAGAACTGGATTTAGTGATCGTCTTCATTGCATTCACAGTTCTGCAAAAGAATGAAAGAAAGAATAAAAATCCTAAATAAAATAAACTACAAGAACAAAAAAGAAAATTGTAACTAAATTAATTAAATCAATTTAAGAATGGTTCCCCTACAACGACACCAAAAAATTGATGGTAAAATTATAATTTCTCGTAGTGCACAAATATATAGTAATATAGTGCGCAAAGCAAGGGTAGATCCTATAAAGAACTATAAAAATGATTCAAATATGTCTAATTACTAAAACTAAGTTGTTCTAAATCAACAAGATAAATTAAAGACTAAGTAATTGAAAGTGTAATGTAAGATAATACAATATAATGGCAGTAAGTAATGTAAAAGAGAATTCAGGTTATAAGAGTCTGGGGATTTGACTTCACCACTCAATGATATTCAATGTTGTTGAGATATTGGTATCAATTCAACATCTTGGGTTTGTTTTATCGACTGTATGATTATTACCATTAGTCATCCAAGTTTAAATCAAGTATTTTCTTTTGTTCTAATTATCTATGATGCGTAGTGTAATTGAGATTGAGAACTCATGAAGATCAAAAGAAATTTAATGAACCAAGTAGAATAGTTTAGTATATGGCATCTACCTTAACCATCTACTCATTCATTTAAAAGAGCATAGTACATAGTTTAGCATATGGTATTTGCCTTAACCACATACTCAAAGATAATCAAGATAATTCATATAATTGGTGATCAGACCATTTAATAAATCAGATGAGTGCATTATACGCAATGAATGAAATAAGATAATATTGAATTAATAAACCAATAATCCCTGTTAACAATGAATATCAAGGAGGGCTACGTCATTGCTCTAGAAAAAGGAATTTAGTTTATAATAAAAATAGAAATAAAAATATCTGAAATATGCATAATTGCAGAACTTGAAATCCTTCTCTTAGTCCCTTGCTTCTCTTGCACTCTCTGTGCTGAGCTGTCCCTCCTCCAATCTCTTTCCTAGATGTTCTTAAATAACCAAATCAATAGGTTTTAAGTAGGAATCCTCCACGAATTATAACCCCTTAATGTACAAAGATCCTTTTCTAAGAATAACCTTGTCTTTCCACATGAAAAGATAACTTCAATGTGTAAAAATAAGAGTTCCAAAATAGATAGAATTGTTGCATAACTAGTTTCCAAAGATACCTTTCGAAAATTGCACCAGCTTATGCATTCCAAACTTCTGAAAATTTTAGCAACTTATGCGAAGGAATTTGCTTTCAAAAATAACTCAAATAATTGCAAGTGCTGATCATTGTGGGACCCTATTGCTAAAATGTAACGCTTACCTCCAGGGGCTATCACTTTACCTTTCACCGAAAATCCACTATAATTACACAAATATTTTCCCACTTCTAGGGTGGGGTTTCTCTGATACCATTCTTTAGTTGCCCTAATTTCTATAAAAAATCGGACATAGTCTCCCCTAAAAATGGGGTTATCCACCTAGGGTACAAGCATTCAACATTTGTGACAATAAATCTTCTTAATTAAAATTCATAAATAAGAAATAAAATACTCCATAATTCACTTTCAGAGCACCCCTAACTCCACAGGGTCTGCCCCAATACCACAACTACATCATGATGGCAATGCATTTACTTCCCCAGCATACACCATATATCATCCACATCATATTCCATTATTACACTAACATGCCCATAAATTTCAACCATACATCATTGAATCTTTAATACATGATATACATCATTAGATGAATTAATTACAATCACACATATACATAAGATGGAAATTTTTTAATTTTAATATAATTTTAAAAATATACATTCAACATTTATGCTTCCATACTAACCTTGCCTTTTCTCTAGTCTTGACCTGTCAACTAAAAAAAATTAAATAAAAGAGTGAGTCAGGGCAAACTCAGTAAGTAGGTGTGAAATTGAAAAATAATTAACAAACCAAGAATCCATCATGCATCCCAAAATCCATCCATAATTGTAAGCCATCATATATAATAATCCATGTCATCCAAGCATGGTCACATTCCAATAGCTAACAATTGAGTACACTATTTGAATCCATATTAAAGAACAATCACATCAATTCATGCCTTTTCGGGATAACTTCATCTCCCTAAATCATATATTTAAATATTCATACAAAAGGACAAACATAATGATCACAAGCATGGGATGTCTACCATCTCCTTTATCTGCACATTAAGTAGAAAATAACATCATTACACAAGTCACATAACTTGGAAATTTTACTAATCTCACTTCGTAAGTATAATCACTAATCATATGATAGTATTGAGATGTTCATAATCCCATTTAACTCACATACACAATCTTTCCTTTACACATGCACATATCATTGTTCCTAAGAACAAAAATGGAATATCACTTTCTTATTAAATCATCATAACAAAATAGTCATGGGATACTTATTATCCCTTAACAACTATTGAATCCAAAACACATAAGCCCATTACAGTACAATGGGATATGCACTATCCCTTTAACCATTTATGCAATCATACAAGTATACCTTCTTACCTATACAATGAGTCCTCAAAATTTACTCTTCAAATCTATATTCCATCCACCCTACATATAACATATACATCACATATATCATACACATATAATTACATGATAATTTTTTATTGACACAATGAAATACACTAACCAATTGCTAAGATTTAACTATAAATGAATTTACACATAAATTCTAAAAATTATATCTTAATTCCTACAACTCTATTTTATCCCCAAAATTTTTTGTAGGCTCTAAAAATTATAAATAAAATATTTTCAATTTAAATTGAGCAAATTAAAAATAAAATATGAAAATATAAAAAAGGGCAAAATTATTTTAGCTCTATTTCACCCCAAATTTCTTTTGCAAGTGCAAAATAATATAATTAGCCTTGTGTCAAAATATGAGGTCAAAATACCTTAAATTGATATAAATAAAAATGAATTACAAAAATCACAAAAAATTGGGCGAAATAGCAAATTGGGCAAATTTTTGGTTACTTATTTCCCATATTTTTTGGACCATCAAAAGTTGGAATTTTTTCATTAAAATTTTCAATTTATAGTTAAAAATATGAAAAATAACCATGTATTTTTATTTTTACAAACTAACATCATTAAATTAGTTTTTAATCCACGAAAAGGGGGGTACTCAGTAAGAATTGGTTTCTGTGTACTGTTCACGTGCACATGCCATTTTTCAATCTGTTTCATTAAAATTTTAATGCAAAACATATATACTGAATCATGGAAATAATCATGGTTCCATGAAGCATATAAAACACCATTAATTCATATAAAAAATGTTCAAAATTATTAAATACACATGCCCAAAATGTGTAACAGCTAGCTATCCATAATTTAAACCAGTTGAAATACCTACTAAACTTATTAATTTAAGATGATTTGCACTACCCTTAAACCCTGAGACACACCCTTAATGACTCTTTAATCTCTTTCCAAAATCATAGTCTAATAAGTGGGAAAAACTATATTAAACTTCATCCCAAAACACCATTAATGCGAAACTAGTTGTACACTTAATTTACATTAATTAGACTAACTGTTTGAACTTATTATTTGCTGTATTATGATGGAAATTAGGTCATGATTATCCCTTTCTATCCTAGCTTAATTATCTTGCTGATATTTCTAATTTACAACTCTTAATTCATCGTGGACAGTATGTATATACATGTATTTTCATTTTTCCAGTAATAGGTTTCAATGTCCATTAGTTGTTGATGATTAAATAAATGTAATCACTCATTATTAATTATGCATAAAAAACCCTTATCACAGCTTCTTAATCTTTTATTAAAAATTTAGCAAACCCAGTGGGATTAGGGTTTGAATTTTCATCTATTTCCACCATGATTTTGCATGATATTCTTTCATAAACATATCACCATTTAAATTAGATTAAGTACTTACCTTAATCTTCAAATTCCTTTGGTGGGTACCACTGATTAGCAATAATTCTTTATGTTTGGGTGATTGCGACTTCTTGATCTCAAGAGAAAATACATTCTATAACCCACTAATCACTTAAATCAACATTTGCTATGGATCACTTGAAGCAAAATTGCCTAAAATGGAGAATTGGGATGATGGTGAAAGAGGGTTTGCATTGGCTAGCATGAGCCAGGAGGTAAGGACGATGGAAATGGGATAGGCATTTCAAAACCAAACTTTTTATATTGTTATTTATTTTGGTAGTTTATGCTCCACCCACTTCCATGCATATTCACTCTCTTGAATTTTCAAAATGCCATCAAACTATCATTATTTGAACATTTGATATATCATATGCCCAAAACAATTTCCCATCCATTATTTTCATAATTTCATCATTTATTTTTTAATTAAATTTGATTAAATCAAAATTTTTCAAAAATTATCGACAACTCGATTTTTTGACTTTTCACATGCAATTTTTAATTTTTATTCACTACATTAACATGTTTCCTCATCATACTCACATTAACATGAGTATTCCATCCATTTTAAAAAAAAATCCATAATAAAATTCAATATTTTTTCATATTTGCACATTCGGCATTCCACCAATTTAAATTCATTTTCTTTTTCAATTAGACCACTTATTTAACACACTCTATTGTACTCTGTACTTTATCTTGTAACACCTATTGTATTTAAAATCTACTCATATGAAAATGGGTAGAGTTTAATCTATAAATTCGATAAATTTCACTATTTTGAGCTATATAAAGTCAATAAGAAGAAAAAGAACTAAACGGGTGAAATTGAGCGAAGGCATGCTTATGATCTATATGAATGACCTAATATGATTAACATAGATATTTTGACCTATGGGGAATCTTGTTTTAAGATTTCGATGCATTTTAGAATGAAAATATCATATGAAGTCATTTATAGTAGAAAATTCAAAGAAATTTGGTTAAAAACAATTGAATAGTTGATTGTTGATATTGACCTCAAATGAGGTAGTGAATGGTATGAACAAGTCTCATTTCATGTATGAGATGTGAAGAAAGTGCTTATTATGATATCCAAAGTATTTTATGAGAAATGAGACCATTAGTGATTCTTATAAGTGTGAATTTTGATTTTGAATAGCCTTTGTGATGAATGGGTTATCAAATGAGTTTGAAGTGAGATTTAATTTCTTAAATATGTATTTTAGGAGGATTAGGCATGCGAGCAATGAAAATGAAATGATTAAAAGCTTAGTGATGATAGATGAGAGAAAAAGTGGAAAATTTTGAAGAAAACTAAAGGAGTACAAGTGTATATTATGAAAATGCTGAATATGAGAAAGGGGTCACTTGTGCCTCATTTGTGACCTATATTTTGGATTATTTAGAAAATTTATTGAACACAGAAATTTTAGACCATGAAATTATTTGTCCAATGGAAGAAAATCACTCAATTCTGATGTCGTATGAGGAAGTTATGACTAATATACCGAAACTTTTTCAAATGACTAAAAAATAACAAGATGAACAAATTGGGTTACTGTATCCATAATTTTGACATATTTTAGGGCTCATTCAAAAAATGTTATTAACATCAAAGTTGTAGCAATTGAAGTTATCTTTTCAATGCCTTAAAAATCAGGTCATTTGGACATCTTATGTCAACTTTATGACAAAAATACTAATGCTATTTTAGATAGTAAGACCTTGCCGTGGCAAGGATTTTTTCTGCCACGGCAAGCCTCCAGAAAATCCAATTTTGGGCATACAGCAAGACCTTTCTATGGAAAGGCTTTTTTCTATTATGGCAAGGTCATTTTTTACTACAGCAAGGCTTCCAAAAATGCATTTTTTGATTGCCTAACAAGTCCTTCCCGTAATAAGACTTTCCCTGCCGCGGTAAGAGTCCTGTGGAGCGTTGGAGCACTGGAAAACATGACTTTTTAACCCCCAAACCCTTCCATATCATTATTCTCCATTCCTTTTCTTCTCCCATGATCATGCCCTAGACCTCATTTAGCATGATTCTACCATGATTTACCTAGGGGATTCCTATTTTAAGTGAGAATCCATTATTTCTTAAAGAAGATAATAAAACCCAATTGTTGGGTTTGTGGATTAGGAGAAAAGACACTGCTTGGTACATTTGATGAAGCCTCCTTAGAGTATGGAGCTTGGATTTTATCTTGAAGATGAAAGCCATGCATGGAATTGAAGGTAAGACACTTATTTTTGGTTCAAATTGATGATTTAGCCTTGCTAGGGTTTTCACCAATCTGTGAACAGTAACTGCTTAGGGAAAATGATGGAGTTGTATTGTTAAAACATAGGGGAAATGATTTATTCATGCTTAATAAGGTACTGGGACTTAATTGAGCAAAAGAAATCATGATTTTCTTGAGCTAGGGTTTTGCATGAAACATGAACAGTAAAATTTGGGAAAAATAGTATGAACTATAGATGAAATCATGAGGGGAATGAGTAAATGGTTGGTTATAGTGTTTTTGAAGTGAATTGAGTATAATAAATACCAATTTCTTACTATTATTCATAATTTACATGAATTACAAAAAGGGGATTTTGTATATTGTATGTAAAAGCAATTGATTGAGTAAGGTAATGATCTAGTTAGCTTGTTTGTATGATTAATTAGATGACGATCATGTTGTATAATACATATGTACGATTGGAAAGAAGATTCTCTTTGGAATTGTTATAAAGTAAGCAATGTAAATGAACTATTTGATGACTTACTTATATGCTCAACGAATTACATAAAACGGGTATTGAGGGTAACCCTAAAAACTGAATAGAATGAGATAAAAGATTATTATTTTTGGGTGTAATTCATTGTTAATATACTTGTGATTATACTAAAAGTGACGAATATGAATGATTCTTGTGTAGGGCCAGTGAGCGATGATTGGACAAAAAGTTATGGAAGCTAAGGAGCTATGGAATTGAACTTTCTTAAGGTAATTAGGCTATGTTTTTTGATTATATGTAACATTGAATTGGATACATATATCCCATTTAATGGTATCCGGGCTTGGATGTTTGTATGATGGATAGTAAATATCCTTTGGACTGAATTGAATAGCATTTGATTATGATAGGGTATGTGTTTGCTAAGACTATAACATATCTTTTAGTTTGGTTTAGAAATGGATTTTGTATGTTATATAATTGTGAATAAGATTTTGGATATGCTATGTTGTTAAGGATTGTTGAGTTGAATAGAAAGATTCATGTATTGTATTTTCATGATGGGAATGAGTATAATGTTTTAGAAATGGTCTGGATGTGATTATATGATATTTTTGAATATTGATTCTTATTTTATAGTACTTGCCTACTTATTGAGTTGCTCAAACCCACATCTTCTTATTTATATTTTTAGCTTGTAGGTCAAGCAAGGGAGCCTAAAGACGATGATCATTATTATATTTTATAGAAAAATATGTGTGGTATTGTAACTTGGATTTGAAATTGTATGTAATTGTATAATTGGACTCAAAAGTTCCAAGTGATATATAATTATATTTCAATTGGGTTTGTATAATTGTAGTGGAAAGATTTCAATTAATGTATGATCAAATGTATGGCATGTCATAGATACATTTGCTATTGTATTAGAATGATATGATCCCAATTATGGATACTTTCATCATGATTTGGGCTGATTTGAGGTTGTGGGAGTGTGGGTGTGTGTTTTAGAGCTTGTTATTATTTTATTTTATTTAATAAATATTGTACAGGTTTGAATGGATGAAATTTAGAGGAGTCTCTACTAGATTTTTGGGTAGAGCACCCACCCTAAAAGTGGCCAAATCTTAGTGAATTTATGAGGAAAATGTAGCATTGCGCCTCAGAAGGTGGGGTGTGACACATCCTCATGTTTATATTAATAATCCAATCAATTTCAAACATTTTCCATGAAAAATATTTCAAAAATTTAATTATACTCCAATATACTCCATGCCAAATTGGCAAATATTAACAAAAATTAAAATTCTCATATCTAGAATTTTTAGGGCCTTGTATAAAAATACATTGTTGATTTCTAAAATCATATTTTGGATAGCAACATCACATTCACCATATCTGAAATTTCCATGCTTTGCACTTCTATTTTGTCCCAAAACTATTTTCTGTATTTTCTGAACTTTCTACATTCTAAACTTTGTCTCAGACAAAGCTACAGACAAAGTAGCCTTGCTATAGACAAATCTACTTTATTTCAAACAAATTTGCTTTGTCCATAGTTAGTCTAAATACAAAGTTCCACTTCCTACAATTCTTCTTAGACAACTTTGCTTTGTCTCATATGAATTTGTACTTACTATAGACAAAGATCTACTTACTATAGGCAAAGTAGTTGTGGAGCAATTTTAATATGTTGATCATAACTCTCTCATATGAACTTAGAATTACACGACTATATTTGCATTGGAAAGATAATTTTAGGGGATACAACTTCCATGTTGATCACTTTTTCTGAATCATTCATCTTCTATGATTCATGTGACCTCAAACTGACGCCTTCTGTCAGATGAATTAGCAGTTGAGTGTGAAGCTCTAAACACAGTTGCACTATTTAATCATAACTTTCTCATATAAACTCAAAATCATGCAAAATAAGAGAAAATCTAAGGTCACACCTCAAAAGGCAAGGCATGACACATAAAAACTCTTTTCAACAACTAATTAGGGCATATTCCACATTCAGATTTCACATGTCCAAATCTTTCCAAAAGTTTTGAAACAAAGCAATTACACAAGTTATCATTTTCCTTATGATAATTATAGTTAAACATGAATTTTCTCCAATTTCCACTATTAAAACTAACCCTGATGAGCCTACAAACCCAAATTCTTTTGGGGAAAAGATAGCTTAACAAGTCCACAAAAACCTAGTTCAACCTAAATCTAAATTCGAATGGGTAAAAAAGACTTACAATGCAATCTAGGCGTGGATTCCTCCTAAGGCCAAGAATCCAAGCTCCAAGCTCTAAATACCTCCCTCCACTTATACAAAATTGGATTTTCTTCTAGTTTCCACCATTAAAACTCCAAAAAGTTGGGTCTAAAGAAAACATCAAGTAATTATCTAACCAAACAAGGAATTTTTTAAGCTAAAATGAGGTGAATTTGGCCTAAACGAGGATAAGGCTTGAAGTTTGGGGTGTAGGAGAAGAAACGGGACAGAACGGAGTGAAAATGAACAAAAATGGGGTTAAAAAGTTAGACGACTGACTTTGATCACCAATCTGATGACACAACGTCAAATTCCATGCCATGATGTTAAATGTGTTGATGCCTGCTTGTCTCCATTTCATTTCTATGTCGCAGCACCAAATTCTAGGTCGTAGTGTTGGCCTTGCTACCCCCTTTTTGTATTGATTTTTCCCCTATTTCCATTCTTGTTTATCCCATGTATTTTTCTACATAGAATCATAACTAATATGCACATTAATCATTCCTTTTTCATAGACATAAATTATTAATCATCATATACATTCACTTTCATATACACTCTCCCCATGGAATTAGGAATTTCACATACATGTCATTCTTGCTTAATAACTTAAGAAAAGTTCCCACATGCTAATGACATACAATGCATGATGAATTTTCCATAACTAACTTGGCATCGGATCATATAGGCCATTGCCTATACTTTTGATTGACCCAATTTCATTGAACTGATGTGCGGTTCATACAAACTTGAATCATTGCATTTCAAGGATTTTCTCCCCATCTCAATTCCTCCCTCTACATAGTTATACTATTATACAAGAACCTAAAATTTAACACCCTAGGTGTTACAAACTACCCTCCTTATTAAATATTTTGCCCTCGAAACTTTCAATATTGAATAATTTTCTCAGATTACAACTCATTCATTTATTCAGACTATTTCACACTTGTGGATCCGTATCTATATGACACACTGCACAAGTGGTGACCTTCCAATCATATGACTTGATCATTCATGACATATTGATTTTTACTAACCATAACACTTTCAATAGGTTTCACAATCTATATTGATATAAGCACATACTATACTTATGAAAACTAAACATCACTCACCCAAACATATATGATTTCATTATCAGCACAACAAATACTTACATTAACTTATCATCAGGTGTATTCATTCATATGCATTTGTTTTCATAATATCAATATTACTATCAATCTAGCCTTATTCTCAAGGTTTTATCATCGAATCAATTCATAATAAGCATTGCTTCCTTCCTATATTCTAGGCTATGAAGCCTGCCAGGTCCATAACAACCTTTCCACTATTTCTAGTGGCACCTCACTTGCATTCTTCCACAAGGACTACATACTAATTATGCCATTACACATTTGCGCCGTCATGGTACATCCATGTCTCACAATATCATAATATGTCCAAGCCAACATGTCATCAGGGTGCAACCACACCCCATGAATATTACACAACAATTCTATAACATACTCCATAACAAAGTATGACCACGATAATGGAACAACAGATAACAATGACAATGCAGCATCAATGCAACATCACTGTAATACTCACAATGTTTATTATCCCATTATTTAGGCTATCCCATCTCAATGTTCACATTATAATTTACATCATAGTAATTCCAAGCCATCATATCCAATCTAGGACCTCTAGTGCCCCATGTTAACCATAAGTCTCAATACCTTGCCATCAAGGCCTCCACCCTAGTTGGGTGTTAGGTCTAGGTCTTCACATCATATCTAGGTTATCCAAGTATCACAACAAAGCCCTAGGCTCCTCTCAAGCCTGCCATTACACATTTATGCCATCATGATACATCCATGTCTCACAATATCATAATATGTCCAAGCCAACATGTCATCAGTGTGCAACCACACCCCATGAATATTACACAACAATTCTATAGCATACTCCATAACAGAGTATGACCACGATAATGGAACAACAGATAACAATGACAATGCAACATCAATGCAACATCACTGTAATACTCACAATGTTTATTATCCCATTATTTAGGCTATCCCATCTCAATGTTCACATTATAATTTACATCATAGTAATTCCAAGCCATCATATCCAATCTAGGACCTCTAGTGCCCCATGTTAACCATAAGTCTCAATACCTTGCCATCAAGGCCTCCACCCTAGTCGGGTGTTAGGTCTAGGTCTTCACATCATATCTAGGCTATCCAAGCATCACAACAAAGCCCTAGGCTCCTCTCAGGCCTCATCCCATATGGATGTCAGGTTATCCCAGTCTATCAAGGCAATACATGCCAAGCCCTTGACCATCCAAGCCTCCACTCTACGAAGGCGCATCCACATTCGGCCGTACAGGCCACCATGCTAACCCTGCGTATCCATATTCAACCATACAGGCCACCATGCCAATCCGGCATATCTATATCCGATCAACCAGACTTTTGTGTCAACTAGCATATACATACTAGGCCAATTTTGGCCTTCATAGCATATTTATCCCATGCACGACATATAGCATATAACATATTTTAATCAAATGCATCCATCAAGGAAACTTATCCTCACAACAACATTTCTATGGCAATCATTTACAAATATATATGATTCAATCCAAATACTCACAAACAAAGTTATTCAATGCTACTTGAACATGTCATCTTGTATAATAATCAATCATTTCATCATGATTATGACTCATGATGGGAGGCAAGATAATATTTCAATTAACCAAATAGCCATGTATAAATCATTCAAATCAATACATAGAATATGTAGAGTCCCGTAAGATAGGGTGAATTAAGTATATAAAAATTTATTGCTAACCCCTGTTGGATCATTTTCCTCTTTTCATGCTTGTGTGCGGTGTGATGTAAGGTGAATAATAAAACAATAAAATGCACAAAGAATGAAATAGATGGGTAAACACATGCACATAGACAAGATGATTTTTATAGTGGTTTAGGACATCTACTCTTCTAAGAGCACACACTCATTGTTCCTTGGGTTGCACTATATCCCATATAATGGAAATACAATAGTGCTCCTAGCACTCTTCTAGTTTTCACAAGCTTACCAGGAGACTTATCAGTTTCAAAGATCACTAGCAAACTTATGGTTTTCCACCAACAACTCATATAATGTGGTTGTCATGAGCTCACCATAAACTCACTGGTTTCAAAGATCACTAATAAACTTGTTGGTTTTCTAAAGCTCACCAACAACTCTCTGGTTTCAAGTTTACTGGAAAACTTATACACTTTTATATAGTATTTTTCTCATGTGTAGGGGTAGATTCAATTTCTCTTTCAGCTCTATATATAATACAAAAGATCTTCCCATATTGTAAAGACAATGACCATAAGGTATAAACGTTTAAGCTCAAGAATAGATAATTGAAGGTTTAAGCACTTGGCTATAGGTGAAAGGATTTGCATAAGGTAAAGCACATCTGAAAAGTATTCCTTCACCATCTTTGAATTGTCCCACCTTTTCTCCTTAAATAGCTTCTTCATATTGTCGACCGATAGAGAAAATGAGAATCGTTGAATGCAGAGACGAGAGCAACATTGAATGAATAAGAATGTTTGAATTTTTCTTTTATTGAAGTGCATGCCTTTTTTATTTGTATCAAGCTACTGCATCGCCATTCAGAGAGGAGGATGAGCTATCTTAAAAGGTGTTCCTCATTTTGACTTTTCACAACTTTGAAAACCTTGTAGTGCCGCTTATTGTTGGAAATGGTGATTGATATAAGTTGGCACAATGTCGGCTTGAGTATAGATGTCATTTGTATGCTAGTCACATAAATTGAGTTTTTCCTCTGATAAGTCACGGTCTCTTTTTGTTTGCATTTGTCTGTTATAAGTTACAAATGGATTCTTCAAGGTTTGTCTATCAGTTGATCTTCCATAGGAGTGATTTGTCTATTGCAAGTATCACACAAACTTTGAATAACACAGACAAAGTCTAACTGACTGAAACACAAACTCTTCTTTGTCTGTCAAAATTCCTCCAAGAGATTTGTCTGTTGATCAATCCTTCATGTATGTACTTTGTTTATTGTAGATAGCAAGCTAACTCTGGGTGGTGGTGATGAAGTTGGGCTAATTGATTGACAACCTTCTCCTTCTATACAAACAGACAAAGTGGGATATTTTTCCTTTATTCTTCATTGTCTGTTGGAGGTGACAGATGAAGTTTACTCAGCTTTGCACTAACAGATGAAGTTTGCTCAGCTTTGCACTAACAGATGAAGTGTGGTTTTCTTCTTTTGCTCCTCATTATCTGTTGAAGGTGCTAGATGAAGCTTATTTTAACTTGCTTGAACAGACAAAGTGTGGCATCTGTCTGATGTAAGAGATAGATAAATTATGTTCTGCTTTGTGTTGGACTAAGTACTCTACATGTCATATGGGTTTATTTGTTGTAAATTGTAGATAATCGTGCCTTTGTCTGTTGAAGCCCATTTCGATCCAAGTAGTCTATTCTCAGCTTTATCTATGCTCACTGTACAGCTGTAATATCATCTTCTGCTTTTGGTAGATACTTTGTCTGTTATAACAGATGACCTTTGATCCACAGAAGAGATGTTCTTCAATTATTCTGCATAATTCAAGCAATAGAAGGGGTTTGTTCTTGCAACTTCTTTGTTTCTTCATTCTTAGTTTGTCTATCTTGGCTCAGCTAAAGTTGCACTCCCTTCTCTATTCACATAGCCCTTTTGTCCTCAAACTAATCCATTTTTCTAACTTTGTTAATCAGACAAAGTTTTTTCTTCTTTTTTCATGATTGTCTAGGGAACAGTTTCTTCTTTCTTTCTTTGTCTGAGTATTTGATGAAGCATCTTTCTCTTTCTTCATATCAGACAAGTTTTCTTTAGTTGATTTAGATAGCTCTAGTTTCTTGAAAAGCTTTATGCTCTTCGACCATGGCTTTGTCTTTAACTTCTTATTTTGCATTTATCTGTTGAAGTTTTCTCTTTGAGGTTGACAGATAATGCAAGCTCATTGAAACACATTTTCGAAGCCTTGTTTGTCTCACATTATTTTTTGTTCGTGAAAGCATCTAATGCAACCTTATTTTTTGCTTATCTCCAAACCTTCTATTTTCTTCTTCTTCTTTCATGAGTTTCATCAGTTCAACTCCTTTGAAACGTAGTGGATAGTTGTGTCAGTTTGTTGTGGATGATCATTATCCCACACTTGAACTTTTTTGCACTTACTATGTTGTTAGCTTTCAGATATAATATCAGAATAATTTATCCTCATGTGAATGTGATAATTTGTGAAGCAAGGATAATATACATCTCTATTAAATGCACAATATGAAAGCTTAAGTAATTATGGTGCTTAGTATGATTTAGCAGATCTATGTAGTAAAGATTAATTAATGTTCATGATGTATGCACCATAACATGAAGACTGTATGCTCGTGTAATTAAACATTCATGATTATACATTTATATTAATTAATTTTTATCAATTCATAATCATACATATGATCGTTAGAGATTTAAGTATACAGGTTTCTTATTACAAGTTTTGTTATCATTAAAATCATATACAATAATACTGCCAGAATACACAACATCATTCCAGCATATCACCATCCCGACATTACAATCATATTGATGCTATCCTAGATTATCAATCATAACAATATCATCCCAACATTTTAATCAGTTACAATCATAAAATTCATCAAACATCACTCATAATTCATGGAATGCAATTCTTACAAAATTCATTCATGTTTTAGTTTCCTACATAAACTTAGTGAAACATAAGAATGAGACCAATTAACTAAATACACCTCTGGGCTCATGCCATTATATGCATGTTCTGTCAAATAAACCACTGAATCCACTAGGGCTAATATAACCATATTAGGAATCCAATGATTCCATTCAAACTCACTTTAACAAATGGAACTGAATTCATTTTTAGTTTCCAAAACTTCACAATTTCATCATTTCCATTTCATATTCATAGACAATATAAAAACATGCAAGTAGGGTGTGCATATGAGCACCACCATGCTTCCACTGCCCTACTCTGATTATAACAAGAATATATCACATTTGTGCTATCACAGCATGATGATGTTCATTTCATATTCATGTATTGGCATGTCATGTTCCATTTCTTCCAATAACCATTGTCATCATGATTCTAGGCTTAGTGCTATCACATAGATTAGTAGGACTTATCACACAGATAAGTCACTAGGCTCTAATACCATTCTATAACACCCCACCTAGGGGCCTATGCGTTTCACCATTTCCCTGCAATTCTCCTAATTCTAAGGGAAATTTCTATCAAAAATCTGATAGAGTCTGCCCTAAAATATAAGGATTTACACCTAGAATACATTAACCATATAAAAATATAATTTTAAATAATCATTAATTAATAACATCAACCATCAAACTCACAGCCACACCCACAGCTACATGCCCAAGATCCAAACCATATATGATGAAAAGACATCCTAGGGGAAATCAAATCATTTGGTCACAATATTCTAAATAATTTACTATGACATGCCAATGCTTTTCATTATACGTCATTTGAAATCATAAACGTTATAGGATATAATACATTATGAATTTCAATTATACAAACATAATGGGATTACAACCCCAATTCATCATACCATAAGAACATGTCTTCAGCTCCTGCTCAATAATTCCAATCCATAGGTGGAATTCTTCATCTGACCTGCCAGTTAAAAATTTAAAATAAGAAAGCATGAGTTTGGACAATTTAGTAAACAACCATGATTAGTAAATAATAATTAATAAAAAAATCACATGTTCTCAACTAGAACATGAATACAAAATATCAAAGTAATTACAACATGATATATCCAGGAGGCTCAGTTCCTCATCAATTCATTGCAATACTCTACACCCTTCGGGGTATACAATCATAATTATAAGCGTGTTCTATAAGCACCTCACATCACATTACTTCTATCATACCACTAGATCCAATATAACCCACAAAATGCTCACATTCCATCCATTACACAGTCATTCACTTATCACAACAAGGTCCCCACTAATTCTCCATTCACATATATACATTCACACATGTACTACAACAAGAATAAATATGGAATAATCCTTATCCCCAACAATCACATTATTTCATGTATATCAACTAATGCAACATAAGGGGATTTCTGTTATCCCCATCCAACCAAGTATTCGCATACTATCATACTTATCAATTTATCATAGTGTCGGGATATTCTTTATTCCTTTCACTTAAACATCCATATAAAAGACTAAGACTAATATTCACAAAACACAGGATATTTTCTATCCCAAACAATCACATGTACATATCATGAGCGAAACACCAATTATTGCAATTTAAGGTATACTCACTATCCTTAACATAAAAAGAAACATCAACCTTTGAAAAATATGAGATATCCCCAAAACCCAAATATATGCCTGGAAACAAACAATGGGATATTCAATATCCCCATTCATGCATTTAGCAGACAAAGCCTACTTACCTTATAATTAGCTTATTTCCATAACTCGTTGAGTTCCCTAGCTTTTCCTCCATTCTCCGTTGGTCTTATACACATAACAATTTCCATTCACTTATAATCATGATCATATCAATTCAATGAATTACATTAACTATACTCTTTAATCATTGTAATCATATATTCAATGCACCATGTTAACACCTTTTCATAGCCAATCTTAGGTTATAACAATCACATCACTTCCCCCTCATGGAAGGATATCATCAAACATGTACAAAACACTAATTACATTAGGGTTTCTCACTAACATATTGATGGTTCAAATTTAATACCTCGCAAGTGCACGGTCGATGTATAGTCTAGTGTGCTTATGCAAGGGTCGATCCCA
>JAYJMB010023815.1:0-39821 GCA_036873735.1 Pouteria campechiana
TATCGACCCGGCAAAATTAGCAAAACTTTACAATAACAAAAATTTACATTTGTAAAATTTTCCAGGGCCTTACAATTCTCCTTTTCTATTATATCCAAGTTAATAAAAAATTGGAAGATAGGAGGACTACTCTTTGAAGAACATAGAGGATAAAATTATTGGGTAAGCCAAACGGATCATTGGAATTGTTTATCTAGCCCACTCTGATACCACTCGTAGATTCCCATGGAATGGCCTAACCCAAGAGGCGAGGGGTGAATTGGGTAAATAAAATTTCATTGCTTAACCACTGTTGGATAATTTCCCTCATTTTGTGTTTGTGTGAGTTGTGATATAGAATGAATAATAGACACAATAAAATGCATGAAGAACAAAATAGATTAGCAAATTCATGCACATAGATAAGATAATTTTTATAGTGGTTCAAGACCCCATCCCTACATCCACTCTTCAAGAGCACACACTCATTATGCCTTGGGTTCCACTATATCCTATATAATGGAAATAAAATGGTGCTCCCAACACTCTTTAGGTTTTCAAGAGCTTACTAGGAAACTCACTAGTTTCAAAGATCACCCACAAACTTGCTAGTTTTCCAAAGATCACCAACAACTCATACAATGTGGTTTTCACGAGCTCACCACAAACTCACTAGTTTCGAAGATCACCAGCAAACTTATTGGTTTTTTAGAGCTCACCAACAACTCTCTAGTTTCAAATTTAATTGAAAACTTATACACTTTTACATAGTGTTTCTTTCAAGCATAAGGGAAGATTTGATCTCTCTTTCAGCTCTTTATAATATAAAAGATCTTCCCATAATGTAAAGATAATGGCCATAAGGATGTGAAGGTTTAAGCTCAAGGATAGATGACTAAAGGTTAAGCTCTTGGCTATGGGTGGAAGGATTTGTATAAGATTAAGCGCATCTGAAAAGTGTTCCTTCACAACTTTTGAATTATCCCATCTTTTCTTCTTAAATAGCTTCTTCTTATTTTAGACCATTGGAGAAGATGGGTTTCATTGAATGCAAAAATGAGAGCAACATTGAATGAATAAGACTATTTGAATTTTCTACTATTGAAGTCTAGGTCTTTCTATTTTATCTCGAGCTACTACATTACCATTCAAAGAGGAGGATAAGCTATGTTAAAATGTGTTCCTCGTTTGACCTGTCACAGCTTTGAAAAACTTTGTAGTGCTACTTATTGCCAGAAAATGGTAACTAATATAAGTTTGCATAATGTTGGCACGAGTACAGATGCCATTTGAATGCTAGTCACATAAATCGATTTTCCTTTGACAAGTCATGGCCTCTCTCTATCAGCATTTGTTTATTATAAGTTGTAGATGGATTCTTCTAAGGTTTGACTATTAGTTGAAATTCCATAGGAGATTATCTGTTACAAGCACCAGATGAACTTTAAAAGGCGCAGATGAAGTTGAACTGATTGATAGATAAATTTTGCTTTATTTGCCTGAATTCCTCCAGGAGATTTTTCTTATGATCTATCCTTCATGTATGTGCTTTGTCTGCTGTAGATAACAGGCCATCTCTAGGTGGTGTTAATGAAGTTGGGCTAATTAATTGACAAACTTCTCCTTCTATACAAATAGACAAAGTGAGATATTTTTCCTCTATTCTTCATTTCTCTATTGGAGGTGGCAGATGAAGTGTGCTTTGTCTTGCTCTAATAGATGAAGTATTATATTCTTCTTTTGTTCCTCATTGTCTGTTGGAGATGGCAGACAAAGCTTGATTTAACTTGCTTAAGATGAGGTGTAGTATTTTTCTGATGTAAGTAATAGATAAACTATATTCTACTTTGTCTTGTATGGATTACTCTGCACATCGCATGAGTTTATTTGTTATAAATTGTAGACGATCATGACTTTGTCTGCTGAAGCCCATTTTAGTCCAAGCAATACTTTGTTTGTTCAGCTTCATCTATGCTCACTATGCAGCTTCTACTTCATCTTCTGGTTTGGTTGATACTTACTCCATCGCAAGTAACAAATGAACTTTTGATCCATAGATGAAGTGAAGTTCTTTAACTATTTTTCAGACTTTGAATAACAAAAGGGGTTTGTTCTTATCACTTCTTTGTTTCTTCAATCTTCATTTTTCTATCTTGGCTAAGTTGAAATTACACTCCCTTATCTATTCATATTGCCTTTTTATCCTTAGACTGATCCATTCTTCTAACTTTGTTGATAAGATAAAGTTTTTCATTCTTTGTGTATGATTGTTTGGGTAGCAATTTCTTCTTTCTTCATCTCAGACAAGCTTTTTCTAGTTGGTGTAGGTAGTTTGAATTTCTCAAACAACTTTGTACTTCTTCAACCATAGCTTCATCTTCAACTTTATTTGTCTTGCGTTTGACTATTTAAAATTTTCTCGTTGAGGTTAATAGACAACGCAAACTTGTTGTAGCGCTTCTTCAAAGCTGTGTTTGTCTCACATTGCTTTTGTTTATGGAAGCATCTAATGCAACCTTCTTTTTTGTTTGTCTCCAAACTTTCTATTTTCTTCTTCTTCTCTCACGATTTTCATCAATTCAGCTCCTTTGGAACATAGTAGATCGTTTTGGTAGTATGTTGCAGATGATCATGATCCTAAACTTGAACTTTTCTGCACTTGCTATGTTGTTGGCTTTCATATATAATATCAGAATGTATTTTATCCTCATGTGATTATAATATTTTGAAAATCAAGGATAATATATATTTCTATTAAATACATAATATGAAAGCTCAAGTAATTATGGTGCTTAGTATGATTTAGCAAATTTATGCAGTAAAGAGTAATTAATGTTACATGCACCATAATGTGAGGAATGCATGCTCGTATGATTAATCATTCATAGTTATGTGTTTGCATTAATTAATGTTTATCAATTCATAACCATATGTATGATTATTTAGAGATTTAAGCATACAAACTTTTTACAAGTTTTGTTATCATCAAAATCATATATCAATAATTTATCTGCTACTTACTTCAAATAAAGTGGTGCTATAGTGATCTACTATAATAACTTGCTATGATGAAAATTTATTATTTTCAAATATCAAAAATCAACATTCTATAATAGTTATATATTACAAAAATATTTTTCCAAGCAGTCCACAACCTTTTTGGATTGTAAAAATAGACAATACATTGAGACAGAATGAAATGCTTGAAGGTTCTATGTACTAAATAAGAATCAAACATCAAGAACCCATTCAATTTTCCAAGAGAAGGATTGTAGATATTTGTTCTAACCACCTATCATATTTCAGAAAGTTTGAGTTACAAAAATTTCAAAATATGCTCAAATATGTCAATCTAAATACTCTATTTGAAATCTCAAGAAATAATGAAAATGAAGTAGATGGAAGAAGAAGTTCAGAGAGGAAAACACATGTGTCTAAAATGAAGAAACCCAAATTCATCTGGAATCAACTATGGACAAAGTAGGAGACAAAGAGACATTGTCTAGCTAGAAAGAGACTTTATCTTATATTAACTTCAGATAAATGCAATAGAGCACCAATCAAGGTAGAGTAGCTAAATTTGTCAGAATTTATTATCTTCTTTCCAAAATCGTGAATCATGTCAAAGTTGTAGCATTTCCTCATTCTTCAGTTGCTTGAACCAACTATTCACCTTTTTTCTAGGTCAAGGTTAGTACTGTTAAATAGTTCTAAGCATATGGAAATTAATTAGAAAATGGCATTTTCAAATGGGAGATTATTAGAATGATCTCCTACATTTATTTCCTACTCATCTACTTTCATCTTTGCATTTAATGAAAATCATCTTCCTCCAATAGTTAAGTTTTCAAGAGATTTATTTAAGGAGAAGAGATGAGATGATTCAAAGGTGGTGAAGGAATACTTTTCAGATATATTTAACCTTATGCAAATCCTTCCACCCATAGCCAAGAGCTTAAACCTTCAGTTATCTATCCTTGAGCTTAAACCTTCATATTTTTAATGGCCATTGTCTTTACATTTTGAGAAGATCCTTCCATGTTGTTAGAGCTATAAAAGATCACATCTTCCCCTATGCTTCATTGTAAAACTTTATAAAGTGTATTAGTTTTCTGGTTAATTTAAAAATTAGAGAGTTGTTGGTGATTTCTATAAAACCATCAAGTTTGTTGGTAATCTTTGAAACTAGTGATTTTCTTGGTGAGCTCATGAAACTAGAAGAGTGCTAGGAGCACTATGTTTATGCCCCATAGATCTGGAATCCAGAAGAATGTTAGGAGCACTATTGTATTTCCATTATATGGGATATCATGGAACCCAAGGCACAATGAGTATATGCTCTTGGAAGAGTGGATATAGGGACGGGGTTTCCGAGCAACTATAAAAATCGTGTTGTTTGTGTGTGTTTGTTTACTTGCTTTATCCTTCATAAACTTTACAAATTTATCATTCACTTCACATCACACCACACATAAGTACAAAAAGAGGGAAATGGTTTAACAAGGGTTAATCAATGAATTTTTATATACCTAATTCACCCCTCCCTTCTTGGGTTAAGCCATACTTCAAAAACTAATAGTTGGTGAGCTTTCAAAACCAATAATTGTATAAGTTGTTGGTGAGCTTTGGAAACCAATAGTTATAAAAGTTTGTTAATGAGCTTTAAAAATGAATAGTTGTAAAATTTTAGTAGTGAGCTTGCAAAAACCAACAAATGTTAATGGAACCTAAGTGCAGCAGGAGAGGTTGATTCAGAGAGTGGAGTAGGTACCTAGTTGGGCCGAGCCACTATAAAAATACCATTGTCTGCATGCTATGTGATTTGGTTCCATTCTTTTCAGCACTTTATTTTTTTAATTTGAACATAATTTAAAAGCTCAATTCCCCCCTCCCTCTTGAGCTACCTCTTGAACGAGACCAACGATTTTCCCATCCACTTCTTTAGGTAGGGAGTTTAAATCAAACAATCTTGAATTCCCTTCATTTCTATTTGCATTCATTCCTTCTCCTTCTCTTTCATTCATAGGTGTTGGGTGAGAGGGATTATCTTGGGATTCACTTGCAAAGTGAACCCTTCTAAAGCTAGATGTGGCTTTGGATGTGGTGAGTTGGGAAGTGGAGGCTCCTCTTGTTCTTGCCCTCTTCATTCCTCTTTGAGGTTTGGATATTGCCAATTTAGATGACATAGAAATGTAGGAAAGTAAGCGGAAATTATGGAAATCTAAGAGAATGATGCTTTGGAGCATTCGGAATCAAAGGTGGAAGGCTTTTGGATCATAGATGGCTAGGTTTGCCTTTTCAAATCACTAGGCGCTGCGAGAGTAAGCGCCTGGGGTAGGAAGCACCTAGGGTCCAAGCGGATTCACTCCCAAAAGTCATTTTTCTTATTATTTATTTTTTTCATTTCCCATTCTATTACCTCTAGATTTTAACATTTTCATCACCCAAAAATCACAAATATTTCAATCCATTAATCACAACTTCAATCACATAATCACAAATACTTATTCAATTTCTAAATATTTTCAAGCAAATTTGCACAATATTTGGAATTTTTTTATTTTCTCTTTTTCTTCATAATATTGTTTACATTTTCCAAAATAGCATAATAATGTTACCACAAACACACACCATTTCAGATAAAAATATGAATGGTGATAATGAATGAGCCTAATTGTTGCGTTTGTCCTTCTCAAGATCTATCCAATGAAAATTTGTTCATTATGGTCTGTACAAGTTTTGAGCATTCACTGTATTGATAAGATTCCTACCATCTTGTCCATTAATTAGTTGAAGACTTGAAACGCAAGCTCCTTAAATTTTGCATTACAATTGATGTACTGGAAAATATAATCATGAAAGCAATCTCCATTAAAATCTTCAAAAAAAGGTGCATAACAAAGAAGATTTATTGCTACAATTGAGTCCATAGGGAGAAACTTAACTGAAGATGTAGTGATTTAAAATAAGATGCGAAGGAGACTTGTTTACCAAGATAAGATCACCAACTTCCAAAGATCTATGTATTATATCACTAAGTAGAGTTCATTATGTTGTTTTAATAAAATTAGACCACTCTTGTTCTTTACATAGCACTCTCATGTGATGAACATTTGAATTTGTAATATTTCTTAAACTTTCTCAAGTCCTTCAACTTCACGTGCTCAACAATTAGCAATTTTTTATAATTTTCTTTAGGAATGATAATTTTGATTAATCTAAGCTTTAGATCATCACTAACATTTAAATGCAATGCTTGATGCAACAATTTTCCATGAAGATACCTCTTTAATCCATCTAAGACCAGATTTATAAGAAGCATCATTATTACTACTTGTAAGGCATCTCAATATGTAACTTGAATCAAGACTTGATGATCCCCAATACAATGGATATCATTTTACATACTTACTCTTACCACACTCATTCAGCTGTCTTTTGACATCCATAAGCCTTTTGTATATCCTTGTACATCCCCACCTCAGCATTTGAATAAATCATCCAAAGAAGTATATTATAGTTTGAACATAGGATTTGATTACCAAAGAATTTATCAATGCAAGGTGGCACAATATAGACTAGTCATACTCATTTTGCTTTGATTTCTTAGCTCTTATATTTAGATGCATGCTTTCCTAAGGTCTAGTTCCTAGGTTGTGTATGTAAGAGCCTCAAGTCTAATAAATAGATGACATATATAACATTTCTAGATTTCTTTTTGTAATTTTTGACTTGGATTATTCATTCTATTTGAGAGCTTTTTCTCCCCCTAGATATCTCTAATGCAACATCTATTTATCATGAATGCCCACTCTGTAATATCTTACCAATAGTAATGAACATAGGATTAGTAACATACATCTTCTCATGATTACTCTTTAATCTTTGTATCTTAATGAATAACAGGATGAGATTGACTAGTAACATACATCTTCTCATGATTACTCTTTAATCTTTGTATCTTAATGAATAACAGGATGAGATTGCTTAATCACTCTTTCAATTCATGTTCCTCAATGTTATTAATTTTACTGATCAACCCTCATAATAATGTTCATAAGTAAGAATGCTACTTGCGTTTGTATCTCTTGTGAATTTCAAATGGTTCTCCACATGGATTGACATGCAGTCATTCAACTAGCAATAAAATTAATCTAGAATTGATAATTTGGGTTGTCATTTTACTTGGCACATTTTGATATTTGTCATTCTTAAAAAATCACTTCAATGGTTGATCTATGCAAGAGTTCAACTCCTTTGTGCCAAAACTAATAATGAAATATTGTCAACAACAATTAAGTATTCTAAAAAATGAATCAAACATAAGTCCTCAATACTTCAACCATTATCTCGTGATCACACAATAATTTACAATTCTGAAAAAATTATTCACCTCTTTGACATACTTATCCTAAAAATATACTAGTTATAATAATAATACACTATTTCCATGTCCCTAATTGTCTTTAGGATTTTCTTTCAATGTTTCAATTTTGTAGCATGAATTTAATTTGTCTTAATTTCTTTTAATCAATGTACAAATGAATGTATATTAGAAGCAAACAAACAAGGTTCTAAATGTAAACAATGATAGAATGTAAAGAGATTTAAGTTCCAAATATCATACCTACACTTACCTTGTTCTCAAGACTTTTGGCTTCTTTGAATGTATTATTCTTCATCCAGTGTCAAGAAGCCATTTGCCTCTTGATGGAACTTGATACTTCTTCTTTTCTTTATCTTTTGTCTTCAATTTATAATTTATTAATGAGAAGGGATCATTTGGACTTTTGGAGTGAAGAATGTCTTTTTTGATAGTTTCCTCTTTTTATTTGCTATTGTTTGAGGAAGACTTTTTAGTTTCTCTTTTTGACAAGAATTTCTTCTTCATTTTGTTCAAACCCATATCCCTTTTTATTTTCCTTCTCTTTTCTTCCTTTCTATTATTTTTCTTCTTTTTACCACCCCCCTTTTTTGCCTTTTACTTTACATGCCTACCTTCAACTTTGGGACTACTTTCAACATTCCCAATTTCATTTTCCCCACTATCTCCTCTAGTAATTAGACTTTGTTTTTCATTTTCATTTTCCATTTTAGATTCCTCCTTTTCAACCAGTGAGAGTTTTTCTATATTCCCATATTTCACAATATCTTCATTTCTTTGTGGTTTTCTTCTTTTGGAGATTGATCCCTCTGAACTTGTGGGGATTCTTCAATCTATAGTACTTCTACTTCTTCTTCCTTCTTCTTTCTTGTACTTATTTTAGTCTCATTAGAAGGTTTAGTCTCATTTGAAAGCAAATCAATTTGCCCTGAAGAAAGTGCTTTTACCTTATCCAACATTTCTCTTGCTTTTTTACAAGTTAAGACAAACTTGCATATGATGGGGTAGAGAGCATGGAGTAAGGCCTTCTTGGCCTTAATAATTTCTTGCCCTGCTCTCAATTCATCCTTAATGGTGCCAATGAAAATAATTTTCCAAAGCTCAATGCCATTTGCCATTAGGCATATTTCCATCCTCCTCTGTCATTGGGCAAGGTTTGTTCCATTAATGTATGGAAGTTGGGTATTGGAATGCCCTTCACTAAACATAGAGGATGGTGATATTGGGTTAGCCATTTAAATCACTATAATTAGTTATGTAGCCCATTGTGATACCACTTGTTGGTCCCTAGGCTTGGCTTAAGAGGAGAGAGGTGAATTGGGATTATTAAATTTTCTTGCTTAATCATTGTTAATTTAAAATTCCACTTTTAAATGTGCTGCTAATGCATATAATGAAACTTGAATGTTAAAATGTAAAGAGCAACAATTAAAGTAATCACACAAAGCAAACATGATGTATAGTGGTTCATGACAACCTCCCTACTCCACTCTCCCAAGAGCACACCCCTTGTGCCTTAGGTTCTACTATTCATATAATGGAATACAATTAGTGCACCTAGCACTCTTTTAGATTTCAGGTTTAGGGGGCATAAACAATTTAGCAATTGATTGTGAGACACTCTCCAACAATCAAGTTGCTCTTCTTGATTCTAGCTCAAGGGGGCATAAACCTTAGTGCCTCTTGCACTCTTCTAGAGTCCAGCTCTAGGGGGCATAATACAATCCAGTAAGTTGATTGTGGGACACACTCCGACAATCGCCCTTATTCTTCTTGAGATTGATCTCGAATACCAACTCAAGAAATTACACAAATAAGAACAATAAAGAAATTAAACTTTTTTGTTAGTGTATCAATGTAGCGCTGCAGAATACTTGATCTTTGAGTAGCTCTTTATGGTGAAGAAGATCTTACCTTGGTGATTGTGAAGAAGGCCTTAAGTAGGGATTATGAAGTTGAAATCTCTGGACTAAATATGAAGAAGGTTATCTGCTTTGCCTTAGGGTTGGAAAGATTTCTTGAAGGTTAAAACTTAATCAACAACTTTTTCAACCCTTGAAGCATCCTAACTTCTCTCCTTAAATAGATCTCTAAAATTCTTGACCATTGGAAGATATTTTGGTAGCAATATGTGTCTTAGCAACATTCAAAATTCTAATCATTGAAGGATATGGCAAGCAACTGAGCTAATCAGCTGTAGCCTAGGTGATATGGCGAGCAACTGCTGTATTGGCTGTGGTTGAAACCTAGTTTTTCTCTAAAATCCATGTGTCTGTCCATTGGCAGGTTGTACTATAGGCATTTGCGATATTGCTTGCAGTCGAGGTAGTACATGTAGGCGACATGGGTATGCTAAGCAATGTTTCTTTTGATGTGGTAAGTGGTAATGTTAGGCGCCTCCGATTTCAACTGTGCTCATAGGCGGTACCCACAAGTGGCTAAGGTATTGGCTACGAATGTCTAGGAACTTCACTTCTTCCTAAAGCCTCACAGGCAATTTTTGTGAGTGGCTGCGTTTCAACCATGGGGCAGGTGGTAGGCGTGGGCGGCTACACTATGCGGTTGTGTTCCTACACTTAAATTTTTCTACACTAGAAAGATTTATTTGCCCATTTCACTTGTATATGTTCATCCAAATCATTTTAATATGATAAACTAAGTTTAATGCAATATGGAACATTATAGTTTCTCCTCTTTCTAATCATTTATAAATATTTAAGTTTATTTCAAGTGGACAACTTGTGTGATATGCTTGCAACCATTGTTCTTTAATAATGTAATCATATTCCAAGCATATCTATTTACATTTCAATGCTTTGTAATCTTATCAAAAACTTTATTAGCTTAAATGAAGTCTAAGACAAGCTTTGTTGTCATCAAAATCATACACCTAAATCCAACACAATATACTAATAGAAGTTTATAGCTTAGTGCAACTACACTCTTCTTGATTCTAGCTCAAGAGGCTGTATAAACAATTAATTATCCATACACTCTTCTTGATTCCATCTCAATGGGGCATGACTAAAATTTAGCAAATTGATTATGTAATACACTCCAACAATTGAAATGATGTTCTTGAGTTTGGCCTCCAATATGAACTCAAGACAATAAAAGGATATATTACACTTTTAAAGAGTGTTACAATTTAAGCATGGGAGAAGACTTAAAGATGCCTTAAACTTGCTTTGAATGTAAAGAAGAGTGCTTAATAGAGAGTTGTTGTAAGCCTTTAATGAAGAACTTGAAGATTGAAGGGCTTAAAGCTTTGAATTATTGTTGCTTTGGGTATGTGAAAGTTAATGCTTTCTTAATGCTTGCAAAGAACATCCCTCAATTACTCCTTTTATAGATGCACTTAAAATAGTGCCATTGGAGGTTAGTTGGAGCTTACTAAATGTGAAGGAATGTTCAAAGTTTTTGACTGTTGAAGTAACAGGAAAATCGTAGGTGGTTGTGGCAATCGACTATGATTAGCTAGGTGATATGGCAGGTAGCTGCAGTATCGACTATGATCGGAAACTTGGCTTTCTCAAAAACCAATGTTCCTTTCTATTGGCATGTGAATCATAGGCAGCTGCAATATCAGTTACACTCCAAGTGGTATCGCATGCTGGTTGGGTTTTCTACACTCATTTTCCATTAGTGTGGTAGGCAATATGTGGTAGTGCCTCTGGCTTTGGTTGTGGGATCATAAACACTACCCACAAGCAGCTACAATATTAGTTGTGGATGTCCATGGACTATATTCTTCCTAAAGAGACTATAAGTGATTGCTACAAGCAACTGAGATGTGGCTTTGGCACGAGCGATAGGCACGGGTGGTTGCAATTTGCAACTGTGGTCTTGCATACGCTTGACTGCACTTGTGTTTTTCATACTTTGACAAGTCTTTACATTAATACCCTTATGAGTTTTGTTGATCATCAAAGCATAAGCTTGTACATTTGATGTGCAAGTTCAGTACTCACATAAAGATGAAGGGTTAGCCATTTTGAATTAGTGCAATTGTTTTTGTAGCCTGCTTTGATAGCATTTGTTGATCCCTTTGTTTGGCTTAACCTAAGAGGGGAGGGGTTTATTGGGTTAATACAATTTTCTTACTTCGCTTGATAAATTTAAATTCCATCATTTTAAAATATTTTCTATGAGAACGTAAGAATCAAGCAATTTAATTAATCATAAAGAGTAGGCATAATATATAGTGGTTCAAGATAACTTTTCTACTCCTCTTCGAAACACATACTTTTGTGTCTTCGGTTCTACTATTTCAATCACTAATTCAATCTAGTGTCACTATACTCTTCTAAATTTGAGTTCTAAGGAGTGTAATTACTTAGTGTCAATGCTCTAAATGATAGCTCTAGAAGGTGTAAATACAAAACAAAAAATGATTGTAAGACAGATCCAACAATCTAAATTGTTCTTCTTGGATTTGGTCTCCAATACCAACCCAAGGTAATCAAATGAATAAAAATAGCAAGAGTAAAGATTAAATTTTGTAGTGTCTTGGAACATAGGAGAAGTTTTAATATGAGTTGAAAAACACACTTTGATGACTTGAAGACTTCTCTCCCTATTGTTGAGAGCCTTAAATGCTAAATTTATGAGGGTGGAAGCTTAAAGGCTTGACTTGCTTGAGAATATAAAAGTTATAGCTCATTAAATGATTACAACTTCTTCTTAAATATCCAAACATTATTTCTTTTATAGATTTTCATGAATTTCAACCATCAGAGGTAGTTGGGGTGCATTTAACGCACTTTAATATTTGAAACTTTTGACCATTATAGTCATCAAGTGGATGGCAGGCAACTGCAGTAATTGGCTAACAATTATAGGTGGTTGGCTAAGTGGCTTACATGCTACTATAGTCCTTCTTCCCTAAAAACCCTTCAAGCCATCTTATTGGAATGTGGCAAGTGAATCCTAGGCGGCTGGGATATTCAACTATACTCCTCAATCAATTTGCACAGGAGGCTTGGATGGGGCTGCCCTTTTTCCTATCTTTATAGGCTTTATACTATTAAAAGATAGTTGAAGGCACCTTACATTCAGTTGCACCTTGTGTTGTGCATTTGCTTGTTGTTGGAACTTCCTATGTGAATGCTAAGCTGCTGGGTCTAATTGACTGTGACACTATAGGCAATATTGGCAGATAGTTGCCAAGATCCAATGACAAGGTGTCTCACTAGAACACACAGCTAAATGTTATAGGCGGCTACCATTCAACTGCAATCGCAAGTAAATATGCCAAGTAGTTGGTAAGTGGCAGGTGCCTATACTTGATACATTTTGCACTTGAAAGCTCATTAGCCCTTTCAACACACAATTTATTACCTTTATGGTTTTACTAATCAATTAAATATGATAATCATAGTTAATTACAAGTTGGAGCATTACATAATTTACTATGTGGCTTAAATAGTTAGGGTTTCTATGAGCTATTTCATATTTGTGATTTGCTATCATTTCATCACAGTAAAAGTTGCATACACAAAAAAGGTTTTTCTTGAATTTTACTCATTAATTCTAGGGTGATAAGAAGGTATAAATGTATATTATTGCTTACAAATAATACTTGTTTATATGCAAATCGTGGCTATTGGGGAAGTGGATTGGCATGTGGAGCCAAATGTAGAGTAAGGCTAAGAGAGAAGAGAGGCCCTTACACATAAAATGCCCCATTAGTGTTAGGATTAGTGTGTAGCCTGAGGGCATTAGCATTCTCTCGTAAGCTTATGCATCCCCATTGCAGCACCCCACACACCTACCCTATGCATTTTCAACACGCCACCCTCGAGGCCAATGCAGGACTCTACCATTTCCCTTCACCTTAAGGGAAGATTTCCCATAATCCCACTATTTTCCTATTTTTACGAGAAATTTTGCAAAAATTTTGGAAAAGTCTAATCCATATTTTCAGTATATAAACTTATACAATTTTATGAATCATATAAATTTACATTTAACCATAATAAAACATTATCCTACATATAATTTCACATTTAACAAAGATAAAACATTAACATAAACCCCCATACTGACCCACAACCTAGAATTTGTGTCGCCCCAGATGGCAATATACAACTAAAATAACTTACGTCCATCCACACATACATATTGACATGCCACTCATTCTACATCATTATAAATATCTAGAATACATTTCTACTTAAATTTAATACAATTTTGAATAAGTATATATACATCATAAGAAATTTCCATTTGAAATTTCTATATACATAATAAAACCAGTCTTCAAGCTCCCTTGCTTGACCTGTTAGCTAAAAACATATAATAAACAGGCGTGAGTCTAAGCAAACTCAGTAAGTAGGCATAATAGAAAATAATAATTAACATAATAGCATGTTTACGTTCATATGGTTAGTGTATCATAAGCCATGCAGGCAATCCATATCACAACAGTGCCATTCTGGCATAATACACAATCCATACCAAAACAGTGTCATTCCGGCACAACACACATTAATACCATATTCTAGCCAAAATCTCAATCATGCCTTTCAGGCACTTCACTTCTAGTCACTCTGGGTGGATCATAACTATGTCATTCAGGCATCTTATGTCCACTTATATCATTACTTTGTACCTATTCAACCTATCTGTGCCATTCAAGCACCTCATATCCACTGGTGCCTTACAAGCATCCACATACCCTATCGTCTTTTACGTAATTGGGATATTCTCTATCCTCACTAAGATTATGTAATAATAATAGGAATTTGAGACAACTAGTTTCAACAATATACAACTAATATCAAACATCATTCCTGGGATCTCCACAATCCCCATTCATAAACACATGCTAGTAAATAAGAATACAAACAATGGGATACTCACTATCCCTTTTCGATAATATATTTCAAAGAATAGCCTACTTACCTTGAGTGAATCATTATACACTCCTCAAGCACCATGCTTTTTCATCCTTTATAGAACATTTTGTATAGAACAACAATTCCATTCATTTACAAGAAATATTGGCTAATTCATATCAAGCCATTAGATTACTCTTTTTACACATCATAAATTAAACAATGTTATAAATTTTCATTGTTAATCATTTTCCCTAGGCATGTGAGTCATATATTCCATATATTTCAATAACACCCTTTTTATAATGAATCTTAAGCTGCTTTATGCCTAGTCATTCAAATGGTCTTTCTTTTGAAAGCATTTCATCATACAAATTATAACTATCATTTATTTTCTAATGATACAGCATGAATAATCAAGGAAATCCATACGCATCCTCATATAATTACTTGACAACTCAATATACAAATGAATTAAGGCCTCGCATCAAAACTCACAAGTTATTCGATAACATGAGATTGGGGGTTTTCATTCCTTAATATGCATCATGTTTCATAGCATATTCAATATCAAATCTACGTTAATATCATGCTAATCACGCTTATAACTCAATTAAACCAAGCATAAGTATATTTTATACCAAACCATCATGTTTACTATTTAGAAATAATTATTCATCGAAAAACATCATGCATAATCACATTTCATCAATTCCAAATCATGCCACAATCATTATAGTCAAGTTATTAATCAAACTCCCTTATCAATTTCATCATTTAATATCAATTTTGCCCCTAGGGTTACTATTCATGGATAGGGTTAATGCACAATCATGATTTTTTAAGCCTAAATCATGAAAAAATTATCATTTTACTTGTTTTCCCCTTGAATCCAACAATAAACATACATCATTTTGCCCCAAAATAACTATTCATGAATTGGGAGAAGCCAATTACCTTTAATTTTGGACATGCCTTTCTCTTTACCATGAAGATCCAACCTTCATATGCTGAGTCCTCACTCCATTATAGCCAAATGAAAATTTTCCTCTCTTTTACAGTCCAAAATGACAAAAAATGGGTGAAAAGGCAAGGATTCTTACTCTCATACATAATCTCAATGATCTTCTAGCCTAAATCATCGAGAAATCAACGTAGAGGAGATGGGTTTTTCATGGCTAGGGCATGGGAACCAAAAAAGGAAGAAGAAAAACCAAATAAATAGAAATGAATGGGCCAAACGACTCATAAAAATTGAGTAGCCGACATCGGAGCCACAGCTTCAAATCTGGAACTGCGACCTTAGATTTGGTGCAGGAGATGGTCTTACTAAATTAAACATATCTTTCTCATATGATGTCCAAATGATGCAATTCTTGAGGCATTGGAAATATAACTTCAATATATAAAATTTTATTGTTAACTACTTCATCTACATCATCCTCCATGTCTGTAAAATATTTAAATAAAATGACTCAATTTGGTAATTTTGGTACTTTTTACCCATGTAGAGTAGTTTTAGAAGATTGATCATACTATTCTCATACGATACTGAAATTAGATGATTTTTAATGCATTAGAAAGATAAGTTTAATATCTAAAACTATTATGTTAAGCATAGTTTTAAATTATTCTATTATCTATATCAAAAATTGATAAAAAATGACCTATTTTTTAAATTCAGCATTTTCTTAACATACTCTTATGCTTAATACACAATCTCACTTTTTTTAGTTACATTAAAAATAACTCCAATATATTCAATTATTCAAGTATCAATTTATCAAATTTAACACCCTAGGTGTTACAGACTTTCCTCCTTATAAAATATTTCATCCTTGAACTTTAAGCATTAGTCCACAAGTCAACTTATCAATTCATGTTTCAATCATACCACACTTCCACTGCACACTCTAATACTCAATTCAATCAAAATATACATCATACTAGTCCATTTTGATCATTCTACACCTTGTAGATGTGTATCCACATGATACATTACACAAATTGTGTTTTCATAATGATGTAATCCGATCATTTATGATACACCATCTTATCTAAAGTAACAATCAAGCTAACATTGGCATTATCATTCAACATCACTTTAATCCCCATATCAGACTTACAATTATTGATAAACTCAACCAAAATTATAAATCAATTTTGTCAAAATATGTTATTTGCCACCAAATTTACTTTGGCTTTGCACATTATCAATCTACAAATAGCCTTAACCATTCTAAGAAATCAAGAAAATGTTGTATTTACCATTACTATACATGCATATGAACTCACAATCACCCAAATTTATCAATCATCTTATTAATGAAAACATCTCACATATATCAATTCATTATTTTCAGTCATGGCATTTATAACAAGTTATTCAAGCAAAACGATCATAAGAAAAGTTATTCAATGATATATCATCCTTTATCACAATCATAAAATTCATCAGCATTACTCAAAGTCATATCATATACTTCCATTATTGTTAATATACAATTGTCTGGTGGGCCCAAAGCAGACAGTACTTCACATTGGCTAGAGTTAGGGTTATTACATATCCATAT
The DNA here is from genome assembly GCA_036873735.1 of Pouteria campechiana. NCBI lineage: Eukaryota > Viridiplantae > Streptophyta > Magnoliopsida > Ericales > Sapotaceae > Pouteria > Pouteria campechiana. The sequence goes on from JAYJMB010023815.1 coordinate 16,776, forward strand.
TAGGCCACTCAGGCCACCCTTTTCCTTTTTCAATGCATGATTGGTTATCCATGTAACCTCGGTTATAAAGGTGTTGTATTCATGGTAGCATTATCATTACTACCTATGAAATTCAGCCTTGATTGCAACCCAAAGATTTCAGGTTTTGCATCTCCATCTACTAAGGGACTTGAGTGTACCATTGCCTTATACACTATCATGATAGTTTTTCCAAGCTAACCACCAACTTGTTGTTTTATACATAGGTGGTTTTTCATGAGCTTACCACCAACTCCTGATGGTTTTAACGAGCTTACCATCAACTCACTGGTTTATACACAGGTGGTTTTCATGAGCTTACAACTAACTCATTATGCACTGGTGGTTTTCACGAGCTTATCATCACTCAATATGCAATGGTGGTTTTCACGAGCTTACCACCAACTCAATATGCACTGGTGGTTTTCACGAGCTTACCACCAACTCATTGTACACTAGTTGTTTTCACAAGCTTACCACCAACTCACTTGCAGGCATTGCTATCTCAATTTCAAACATATCGATATCACTTGTACAATTGTTAATCAACATCATATTCATACTATCAAAATATACTCATATTCATTTCACATCATTCATTAACAACTATATCAATTCAACCCATGTAAAATTTCACATATTCAAAATCACTTAGGTTCAAAACCAACATTCTCATTATTAGTATAAATGTATGGTTTTGATGATAAACAAAACTTGATTAAAGATTATATACTAATGGTTATTGCTGAGATTTTAGTATGCAGAATCAAGTTGCAATTCTTACGAAAAATGAGCACATAAAACATATTTCAAAGCGTCCAGGCTTGGGAGAGTAAAGAAGCAAAATACGAAGTGCCATTATAGACAAAGCACAAATGAAAAGGATTTAGCTGTTTCCATTTGTCTGTCGAAGTGTAAGATTATATCTAAAGGATTCAAAGCAGTGTGCATACAACAAATTTCATCTATCATAAACAAGCCACAGTGGAGATAATGGTCATCTATTGGTAATAAACAAAGACAGAGAAGTGAGATCCTCTAGCAGGAGCAGTGAAAGGTCATATGGCAGAGCAAAGACTTCATCTATCATAAGTGAGCCAATGATCGTCTATTATAAACATACAAACTGGAGAAGCAAAGGTCATATGGCAGAGCAAAGACTTTGTCTATCATAAGTAAGTGAATGATCATCTGCTATGAATAGACAAAATGAAGAAATGAAAGCCATATGGTAGAGCAAAAAGTTCATTTGGCAAAGCAATGAGGTTTGTCTGTTCAAATAAGCTCATCTATTATCTACAACAAATAACCCAGCAGATGAATCCATGAAGAAAATTCATTTGTGCCTCAATGCTTAGTCTGTCACTTACAACATACTACCCATCAGATGAAGCAATAAAGAAAATCCATCTACGCTCCAAGAAGCTGGAAATCATCTTCTCCAAGATCAGCGTTGCAGGCATTTAAACATACAAGGATAAAGCAAAAGTTAGAGAATTCAAATACTTTAATTGGAATGGTCTTCTATTGTTAATGGACCTCACCTGCATCAATGGAGTAGGAGGAACAAGCCAAGTATTAAGGAAGTTATTCAAAATCCTCTTGAGAGCATTTACTGATCTGAGCCAAAACCTTCTGTTATCTTTCAAGAATTAAGAGCCTTGCATTCAAACCTTCCACAACTCTCTTTGAAGGATCCTAACTAACCTTTGGGAAGATCATTTACTTCTGCATTTAATATTTTGATTTCTTCCCTTGTGCTTACTAAGAAATACCTGTGATTCAGCTTTTAATATTCATTCTTTATAAATTCCTTGGATTAATGGTCAAGACTAGACTCATGAAGAGTTGTGATTGTCTAAGTGTAGACAAGAGCTATTTATTCATGCTTCCAAGAGCTAAAATTTAGAAGAGTACTGAGAGCACTATGTTTATACACGCTAGAGCTAAAATCTAAAAGAGTGCTAGGAGCACTATTGTATTTCTACTATTGGGAATAATGGAACCCAAGACACTAAGAGGAAAGTGTTCTTGGAAGAGTGGAGTAGAGTGTTTACTTGAACCACTATAAAAATTCTTATGTCTTATTTACGTGTGCATTAGTTTATTAAGTGATTGATTGCTAGAGGGACGATTAATCCCAGAGGGGTTAAGCAATAAATTTTTAAGAACCTAATTCACCCCTCCCCTCTTGGGCTTTTTTGCCTAATCTTCGGGACCAACAAGTGATATCAGAGTAGACTACATAAACATTTGTAGTGATCCAATGATAAATCCATCATCAACATTTCAAATATTCCCCGAGGGACAATCGTCTACCCAACCATGCCTATTTGATGGAACTAACTTCGCTTACTAGAAGCTAAGGATGGAGTAATTCATTATAGCCAATGATATGGAGTCTTGGAAGGCTATTAAAGTTGGAATTATTAGTATAAATGCATGGTTTCAATGACAAACAACACTTGATTAAATATTATGTACTAATGGTTGTTGCCAAAATTTTAGTATGCAGAATCAAGTTGTAAGTCTTATAAAAAAAAGCACAGAAAATATATTCCATGGTGTCAAGGCTTGGGTGAGTAAAGAAGTAAAAGACGAAGTGTCATTACAGACAAAGCACAAATGAAAAAAAATCAGCTATTTCTATTTGTTTATCAAAGTGGAAGATTATATTTAACAAATGCAAAGTAGTGTGCATACAAAAATAAGCCAATGGTGGTCTGTTGAGAACAAACAAAGGCAGAAAAGTGAAGATTTTCCAGCAAAGTAGTGAAAGGTCATATGGCGAAGTAAAGACTTCATCTATCATAAGTGAGCCAATAATTGTTTACTATGAACTGACAAAGCGAAGAAGTAACAGTCGTATGGCAGAATGAAAAGTTCATCTAGTGAAGCAATAGCATTTGTCTGTTCAGCTAAGATCATCTATTATCTACAACAGATAACCCAACAGACAAAGCCATAAAGAAAATTCATCTATGTCTCAAAGCTTAGTCTGTTACTTATAACAGACAACCCATCAGATGAATCAGTGAAGGAAATCTATCTATGCTCCAACATTCCATCTGTTATCAACAATAGACAAGTCAACAGATGAAGCGCTGAAGAGATAAGTTATCTATGCTTCTACAGTTCAATAGACAACCAACAAGATAAAGCACTAGAGAGGATAATTTGTCTGCATATGTTTGTTACTCATAATAGACAATCCATCAGACAAAGTGATAAAATGGCATCTCCATGATCTGTCTGCTACTTCTGAAAGACAAACAGGAACTTTATCTAATGAATAGCTAGAAAGATACTCCGTCTGTCATAAGTAAAAGATGAGCAATGGTAAAGCCAAATTGTTGGTATTCTCTCAACATTAATAATGCCTTTTCCAAGGTCGACACTATGGCATTTCAACATACGAGGATTAAGCAGAAGTCAAAGAATTCAAATACACTAATCAGAATGATTTTCTATTATTAATGGGGCTCACTTATCACCAATGATTGGAATTCAAAGTAGCTATAAATGAAGCATCGTTGGAGTAGGAGAAACCAACCAAGTATCAAGAAAATCATTCAAACATTCTCTTAAGAGCATTAACTGATCTGAGTTAAACCTTTTGCTATTCTTCAAGAGTCAAAAGTGTTGCTTTCAAACCTTTCTCAACTTTCTTTAAAAACTCTTCACCATCTTTTGGGAAGATCATTTACTTTGTCATTCATTTTTCAAAAACCTTCCCTTACACTTATTGAGAAATACCTATGCTTCAACTTCTGACATTTACTCTTTGTAAATTACTTGAGGTAGTAGTTGAAACTAGACTTAAGAAGAGTTGTGACTGTCTAAGTGCAGATAAGAGCTACTTATTCACACACCCTAGAGCTAAAATCTAGAAGAGTGCTAAGAGCACTAGGAATACGCTCCCTAGAGCTAGAATCCAAAAGAGTGCTGGGAGCATTATGTTTATGCCCCCTAGAGCTAGAATCTAGAAGAGTGTTGGGACCACTATTCTATTTTTGCTATTAGGAATAGTGGAACCTAAGACACTAAGAAAAAAGTATTCTTGGAAGAGTAGAGAAAAGTGTTTACTTGAACCACTATAAAAATCATTATGGCTTATTTATTTGAGCATTCATTGATTGAGTGATTGATTGTTAGAGGGACGATTAATCCTAAATGGGGTTGAGCAATAATTTTAAGTACTCAATTCACACCTCCACTCTTTGGTTTTAGCCAAATCTATAGGACCAAAAGGAATCACTCTTCCCACTACTGAAGTAGATGCATGGACCAAAGAGAAAGCTACCTCAATCCAAAATAATGCAAAGGCTATGAGCTCCTTATTTTGTAGACTATCTTCATCTGAGCTTAATAGAGTATCCTCTTGCACTACTGCGAAAGGTATCTGGGATAAATTAGTGTCTATATATGAAGGATCCTCATAAGTCAAGGGAACTAGAAGAAATATATTGATAGGAGAACTAGAAAACTTTAAGATGAAGGAAGGAGAAAGTTTATCAGAAATGTATGGTATTTTTTCTAAAGTTACTAACGATTTGAAAGGTTTTAAAAAAGAAGTCACAAATTATGAAAAGGTGATGAAGATACTAAGGGTGCTACTAGAATCATAAAACCAAAAGATCATAGCAATAGAGGAAGCAAAGTGTAATGCCCGAGGCATTGAATTTTGAGATAGTGTAGTAAGGTGGTATTTTAAGCCATTAGGCTCAAAAAGTAATTTTGAGTAAAGTCAGTTATATGACTTGAATGACTAATATAGCATGATTATTATGTGCAATGTAATATGTAGGAACTATTAAATTAAAGTTTTGAAATAGTTTTGGAGTTTTGAGCTATTAAGTTGAAGGTTATGCAAAAAGAACTCAATGAATTTGAGAAAAAGCATGAATATGAGCTATAAGAAGGGCCTAAACTAGTCATCATAGGTATTATGATGTGTGTGAGACATTGGTTTTAGCATCGGATGTAATTAGGATGCAAATAGCCTATGGAGTTATAGAAAAAAAAGTTTAGTGAAAAGAACTGGATAAGCGATTTTTAGTACTTGGCCTCAAATGAGGTATTGAATAGCATGGTCATGTCCCAATTCATGTATGTGATATGCAGGAAGTGATTTTGGTGATATTTGAAGTATTTTATGTAAAATAGCACTATGAGTGATATTTTGTAAGTACAAAATTCTGAATTTTGAGTAGTCCTTTATAATGGATGGGTTGTTGCTTGAGTTTGGTATGGAATTAATATTATTAAATAATCATTTTAGGATGATTATGCATGAGATTAATGAAAATTATAAAGTGATTTAGGATGCAAATGCAACCTCCCATAATTTTGGAGTTAGTTCATGTGTTAAAACATTAAGATATGATGAAAGGAAACTGAATATTACAATGGGGTTACTTATGCTCTATTTCTAACCTATTTAGAGACTAATTTAGAAAAATTGTTCAACATTAAAGTTGTATCCCTTTAAGTTATTTCCAATGCCTCAAAAATCATGCAATTTGGATATCGTAGGAGGGAGATATGGCCAAAATAGTAGAGGGGTGTCTGGCTACCAAATTTTAGGTGCCTATGCACCCAAGTTGCTGCCAAGAGTTAGATTGTTGGGTGCCTATGCACTCGTTTTGTTGTAAAGTTAGCCAACCAACTTTTTAAACCCCATTTAATGTTGTTTCGAGCCATTTTCACCACATTCCGTTTCCTCTTCCCCACACCCAAAATCCCAAAATCCATGTGATCAATCTCATTTTCTTAGTATTTTAGCAAGAGATTAACCATATTAAAGATTGAAACCCATAAATCTTTCTTTCAAACTCAAGTTTCCTTGTGTGGGATGATGAAAAGAAAGAAAAAAAGTTATTTTGCTATGATCCATGGAAGGTTTGGAAGATTTGGAGTTGGATTCAAGTGCTAAGGAAGGAGATACACTCGGATTCCATGGTAAGTGGCCTTTCCCCCAACTAATTTTCATTTTTTGTATTTAGGGTTTCATGCATAGTAAAAGTTGGGAGAAGATGATAGGTTTTTCTTGTTAAATTCATGAGGGGAAATGCTTAATGAGTTAATTAGAAGGTTTTGGAACTTGATTTGGTTAAGAAATTATGTTTCATGCCTTATTAGAGTTTTATACCCTTCGTTAACAGTTTTGGGGGAAATTTCATAAATTATGTCTAATTATTATGGGGAAAATGATAAATTGTTAATTATAATGCTTTATAGTTTGAATAAGGGCAAGATAATTGATTTTAGGACAAACCCTAATTGTTAATTAGATAGAACTTTTGGCTAAAAAGGGCTTAATAGCAAACTGAATGCATTAATGGCATAATTGAGGTTTTTAATTGAGTTATTATCAAGGTTAATTGCATATTCATGAAGTTATGAAATGTACACATAGGATTGAGAGTGAAGTTTCCTTATGACACTTTCATTGGAATGCTATGATTTAATGGATGTATATGCCATATATTAAAATGCTTAATGAGAAGTTAGCTAACCTTGTTATAGCCTATACAAGAAGTGATTAAAGAAGCATATAAGTTAAATTATTTTATGATCAATGCTAGAATGAGGTTATACATTTAAAGAATATATAGATTTAACAATGACACATGTAGTAGTGAAACTCATTTACTTAATATGAATTGTTAAGAGTACATTGATAAATGAAAGACATTGCTGAATGTAGAGGATCATGGAGAGAAAACTACGAGACCTAAGAGCTATGGGACTGAGTTATGGAAATTGGCGAATCATGCAAGTAAGTAGGCATTTGTTTTCATTGGATCACTAGGGATAATATTTATCTCCTTTGTTTAAAATCCGGGTATGTATGTTTTGATTGGGGATAGTGGATATCCCATGTTTACTCAAGATTGATGTTGTTTAGTCATTAGGGATAATGGGTATCACAAAGTTTTGTTAAAATTGATGTTTTGTTTCACTTGAATGTCTAATGTGGGGAATAGAGAATATCCCTTCGTTGTATGCTTAATTTGAAGATTGTTTCAATATAAGCTTGATTAATTGGATGGAAATAACATGGAATTCTTTATTTGGTATTAATTAATGAACATACATTTGTTTATGATTATTTATAATGATCGATATTGATTATTTGATATGAAATGTAATAATTATGGATTATTTATTGTTTAATGCATTTGTCTACTTATTGAGTTGCCCAGATTCACACCTTCTTATTCTAATTTATTTTAGCTGATAGGTAAAGAATTCCAACTATAGGTCGGAACTGATGGGCAATGGTTGAAGACATCTTAGTGATATGACAGAATGGTGGGGTTGTAATCCCCTTTGTGTTTTAAGTATAATCAAAATTTCATTTGGATCTATATGATTGTAATTAGTAAGTTTTAATTGATGTATAAAGTGGTATAAATACATGTCAGAGAAATTATTCATTTTCTTAAGAATGAGTTTGTATAATTATAGCAAAAAGTGAGTTACCATCATGATTCAGTAATATATAAGTTTGTGGGTATGTGGATGGATGTATTTTAGAATTTATATCAGTGCTTTATTTGATTTGATGAATAATTGTATAGGTTAAACCCTAATATTTTAGGAGATACTCCATCTCCAAAATGAGGCTCAAGCACCTCAACCTTAAAGTGGGCAAATTTAGGGAAAATATAGTGTAAAATAGGATTCGCTCCTCAAAAAGCTAGGCGTGACACAAAGGACCTGAATACTCTTCTAGTGGACGATCTTATTAGCTCACTAATGTCACACGAACTGATCTCAAGTAAAAGGAAGGAGCTAATAAAGCCAAAGAAAAGTATTGTTCGAGAAGTGACCAAAGAAAGTAATAGTGATCCGTCATCACAATCTGAAGATGATATGGCCATGTTGGTCAAAAATTTTAAAAAGTTTGTAAGAAGCAACTAAGGCAGCACCTCTAGGAGATAACCTAGATAGTAGAAGAAAATGGCTAAAAGAAAAATGGATCTTACTATATGCTATAGATGTGGAGGGATTGGACACATGTCTCCCAAGTGTCCCAATAAAGAAAAAGTCAATATGAACGAGAAGGATAAAAGAAAAGAAAAGAAACACTTCAAGAAGTCCTCAAGAAAATAAGTAAGAGGAATGTACATGAATGATGAAGACTTATCAGGGATGATCTCGAGTGAGAAAGGTAACAATGAAGTTGGACACCTCTCAAGAATATATTGCATGGCCCAGATGGAGAATGAATCAACAGATCAAGTCACCATCAAGGAGCAATGCACAACAGAGCTGGAGATAGAAATAAACTCTTACTACTCTTATAGTTTTGACTCTTCAAGCTCAAATAGCACCTATGTCAAATGCAAAAAGTTTGATAAGTTACAATAATCATACAACTCTCTTTTCAGTGAGTTTGAATCACTTGGCCAAAAACTTACTCAAAAGAAAAGACATTTTGTTGCAACTGTCAAAGTAAATTCTATATTGGCAGAAAGAAATCTATCTCTACAAAAGGAGGTTGGAAATCTGAAGAAAGAGATAGAGATATTAAATAGTATGTTGAATAAATTCTCCAATCTAGGAGAATTTGTAACCAAGTTCATGAGAATGACCGGTCAAACTAGCAAAAAGGGACTTGGTAGTGAATAGTTAGATGATGAAAACTTACACAAATTTACTGGATGGTCCAAGGGAGTGAACCTCACAAAAGAAAGGGAAAACTGTCTAAACATTAGAAGGTTCATGGATATTCCCTAGGTAAAGAAACTAGAGGAATAAATTGCATATAGCAAAGCTTCAAATACTTGCTATTTCTACAACAAAATTGGACATAAAGTGTATGATTGCTATGCCAAAAAGATGCAAGCAAAAGGTGCAACGATGAGATGAAAATGCAAGGAATATGCACAAAATTCTACCACACACAATTCTACTAACATTATTGGAAATAATACTTGGGTACCAAAGAGGTAAGAAGAAAACTTACTTTGAATGCAGGTAAGTTTCAAAGCTACATCTGGCAATGCATGGCTCATGGATAGTGGCTGCTCGAGACATATGACTCGGAACAAGAAGCTATTCAAGAATTGAAGCTAATAAATGGAAGAACTATTGCATTTGGCAACAATGACAAAAGGTATCATTAAAGGAATAGGTAAATTTTATGGTTAATTTAATGCATGCATAGAGGATATATTATATGTAGAAGAACTCAACCACAAGTTGCTAAGTATCAGTCAATTATGTGACAAAGGTCATAAAGTTGTGTTTAAACCATCTATATGTAATGTATTTAATATAGAAAATGATCTACTATTTAGCGAAAAAGACATGAAAATATTTATCTAGTATAGTTATATGATATTGTTGGAAAATGCTTAATTACAGTCAAAGATGATCCATGTGTATGGCATAAAAGGATAGGATATATCAACATGTCAAATATCAGATATTTCTGGAAGAAGGCTCTTGTGATTGGTCTACCAAAATTAAACTATGACAAATATCAAATATGCAAATCATGTCAATTATCAAAATAGACCAAAGTATCCTTCCATCCTAAAATTGAGATATCTACATCCAGACCTCTGGAATTATTGCACATGGATTTATTTAGACCATCAGACATTGTCACACTTGGAGGAAAAAGATATGTATATGTAATAGTGGATGACTACTCTAGATTTACATGGGTAATTCTCTTGACTAGCAAAGATAAAGCATTTTCATTATTTTATACATTTTCGAAGCTAGTTCAAAATGAGAAACAAATGTCAATTATGTCTATCCATAGTGATAATGGTGGTGAATTTGAGAATAGAAAATTTATTAATTTTTGTGATGAGAAAGGAATTCACTATAGTTTCTCATCTCCCAGAACTCCTCAACAAAATGGAGTCATGAAAAGAAAGAATTGAATAATTCAGGAAATGGCTAGAACCATGTTGAATGAAAGTAAATTATCCAAAAGATTCTAGGGAGAAGTAGATAGTACAGCTTGCCATGTGCTGAATAGGGTTACCATAAGAACAATCTTAAAGAAAACCCGATATGAGCTTCGGAAATGAAGGAAACCAAATATCTCATATTTTCATTCCTTTAGATGCTCATGCCATGTGCTAAACAATGGAAAAGATAACCTTGGAAAGTTTGATCCAAAAACCGATGAAGATATCTTTCTTGGTTACTCTTTTAACAGTAGGTCATTTAGAGTTTACATTAAGAAAACATAGGTTGTAGAAGAGTCTATACATATTAAATTTGATGAAGCAAATGTAACCCTGAGAAAGGAATGCAATAGTGATGTAGATGAAGCAGCAACAGATATGAAGAAGCTCAAATTGAAGGATCAAGAGGATGGCACAAACTTTAAAGACACACAAAGCTCAGAAAATGAAGAGGAGGTAAGAGTAGATAAAGTTCCCTATCAACCTCCTATAGATTTGAGATTTATTACTGCTCATCCTAGAAAACAAATCATAGATAATGTCTATTACGGTGTCAAAATAAGAAGATTTATGTAAAATGTATGTAGTCATTATGCTTTCATTTATACAATTGAACCAACTAGCATTGGTCAAGCTTTAAATGATGAAAATTGGATTATTGCAATGTGAGAAGAGCTCAACCAATTTGAAAGGAACAAAGTATGAGAATTAGTTTCAAACCCAAAGAATGTTGATGTAATTGAAACTAAATGGGTATTCAGAAACAAACTAGATAAGAATGGGTTAGTTGTAAGAAATAAGACACAATTAGTTGCTAAGAGATATTCCCAAGAAGAAAGAATTGACTTTGAAGAATCACATGCCCCTTTAGCTAGACTAGAAGCCATTAGAATGCTACTCACTTTTGCATCCCATAAGAATTTTAAGTTATTTCAGATGGATGTAAAGAGTGCATTTCTAAATGGATATTTAAGTGAAGAAGAGAATGTAGAGAAACCCCCTGGTTTTGAAAATGATGATCAATTAGATCATGTTTATAAGCTCACCAAAGCATTATATGATTTGAGACAAGCTCCAAGAGCTTAGTATAAAAGGCTAAGCAAATTCTTAAGTGATCATAAATTCAAGAGAGGAAAAGTTGATACTATCATGTTTATCAAAACTATTGACAAGGATATCTTGATAGTTCAAATTTATATAGATGATATTATATTTGGAACTATTGATAAAAATCTCTGTCAAGATTTTTCAATGATCATGTAGGCTGAATTTGAAATGAGTACGATGGGAGAATTGAACTACTTCCTTGGATTGCAAATTAAGGGAAGAGATGATGGAAACCATATTTGCCAATCCAAATATACTAGAGAGATGCTGAAGAAGTTCAAAATGGAATAAATTAAGGCAACAACCACTCCAATGAGCACATCAACAAGGCTGGACAAAGATGAAAAGGGTAAACTTGTAGATCAAAAATAAGATAGAAGTATGATTGGATATCTTCTTTATCTTACTACATTTAGACCAGATATTCTGTTTAGTGTATGCCTGTGTGTTGGATTTTAGTTTAGTTCTAAAGAATCTCATCTTACTACAGTAAAACAAATTTTTAAGTATCTAGTTGACACTCCAAATCTTGGACTCTATTATCCAAAGGAAACTAGTTTTGAACTCATTGTATATTCAAATGCTGACTTTGGAGGATACAAAGTTGATAGAAATACTAGTGGAACCTATCAATTCTTAGGAAATAGTCTAGTATCATAGTTCTTTAGAAAACAAACTAGTATTGCTTTCTCCATAGCATAAGTCGAATATATAGTAGCTAAAAGTTGTTGCGCTCAATTGCTATGGATAAAACAACAACTTCTTAATTATTGACTAAGCTATAGAGACATACCCATCAAATGTGATAATACTAGTGTCATATGCTTGACAAAGAACCCTGTTCTATATTCGAGAACCAAGCATATAGAAATTAGGTACCACTTTATTAGCGATTATGTAGAAACACATGATATATGTCTAGAATATGTGCCAACAAATACTCAACTTGCTGAAATTTTTACTAGGCCACTACCATTAGATACTTTCTATAACATTTGAGGAGAATTAGGCATGATTAATGTGATCATTTAAAAATAAAATTTTTAATGCCCGAAATTGCAATATTTTAATAAGCTTTCATAAGACTGATGTCATCTTAGACTAAGTAAGCCATTTCTATATATTGTTTTATCCATACTGCATCTAGGTCATATTTTTCGAGGTCAACCACACCTCATCTTCTTGCCGGAATCAATTTACAATTATTGAAATCACATCAAAATCTATTTATAGCATGAGCTATTCTCTCTTTCTTGAAATATCACATCAATCACCTCGTATAACCCCCACATTCAATCTATTTTAACCCACAACTAATAGTCCTTCTTTGCACCAAAATGATGAGGAAACTTAGGGAAAGGCATTTAGGAAGAAAAGACCATTGAATGGTGGAAATTGAAGCACCAAAGGAAGTTCCCTCACTCATCTTGTTGGGATGATATTACTTCTATTCATAGCAATGCTCTAGATCACCTCTACCAACAAAAGTATTTCTCTTCAAAATGTGGCTTTCATGAATATAATTCATATCTCAACCACTTTTTCCCTTGGACCCAACTTCATCATTAGCTGGGGCCCTTGAAGAGATGGAAAAGGAGGCTCCAATTGCCTCATTATCATCTCCTTCCCCTCCTCCTTTCCTTGAAACTTTGTATAACCCAATGTGATATGAAGTTCTCCTTTTCCTACCTCCCCTCGTCTATAGTCTCACACACAACCACTCGTGCTCTTACCATGCAGGATGAGTTGCTTTTATCTTTGCTTATAGCTTTGTTTGTACCAAAATGAAATGAAATATTTCATTATTTTTTGGCTACTTATCTTTGTGAATGTGCCTTCCGAGATCTAGAAGTGAATGTTTCTTTTTGCTTATGACAAAAAGGGAGAGAAAGAATATGCAAATTATCTCAAAAAGGGAAATGTAAAAATCCATAATCTTTAAATAATCAGGGGGAGAATATATATAAAAGAAGACAAGGAAAATATTAGAAGATGGAAACTTGAGGAATAATTAAACTTTGCAACATTTTTAGACTGCATACATTCAAGAAGAGATTATCTTTTATGAGATAATTTTTAATCAAGTTTTATCATCATCAAAAAGGGGGAGAATATTGGTATAAATGCATGGCTTTGATGACAAATAAAACTTGATTAAAGATTATATACTAATGGTTGCTACCAAGATTTTAGTAGGCAGAATCAAGTTGCAGGTCTTATAAAAAGTTAGCATAGAAAATATATTCTAAGGCGTCAAGGCTTGGGCAAGTAAAGAAGCAAAAGATGAAGTGTCATTATAGACAAAGCACAAGTGAAAAGGATTCAACTATTTCCATTCATCTATCAAAGTAGAAGATTATATCTGGTGGATGCAAAGCAGTATGAATACAACAAATTTTGTCTATTATAAGTAAGCCATAGTTGAGCCAATGGTTATCTATTGGCAACAAAGAAAGACAGAGAAGTAAAGATCCTCTAATAGGAGCAGTGAAAGGTTGTATGGCAGAGCAAAGGCTTCATTTATCATAAGTGAGCTAATGATCGTCTGTTATAAACAGATAAAGTGGAGAAGCAAAGATTGTATGGTAGAGCAAAGACTTAGTTTATCATAAGTAAGCCAATGATCATCTGCTATGAACAGATAAAGTAGAGAAACAAAGGTCGCATGGCAGAGAAATGAAGGTGATCTAGCGGAGCAATGGAACTTTTTTGTTCAAATTATTTCATGTATTATCCACAACAGACAACCCAACAGACAAAGCCATAAAGAAAATTTATCTATGCCTCAATGCTTAGCATGTCACTTATAACAGACAACCCATCAGAAGAAGCAATAAAGAAAATCCATCTACACTCCAACAATCCATCTACACCTTACAACAAAAAGCTCAATAACAAACTACTAAAGAAATAAGTCATCCGTACCTCTACAGTTCAATAGACAAACCAAAAGATAAAGCACTAGAAACGATGATTCGTCTATTACTTACGAAAGACAAACTAAAAGAAGAACTTTGTCTTATGATCAGCTGGATAGATACTCCGTCTATCATAAGTGAAAGATAAGCAATGGTCAAGCTGAATCGTTGGTCTTCATTCAGAATTAATATCGCACTTTCTATATTGATGAAAGAGTCAGCCATTGCAGCAATACCTTCCTCAACTCTCTTTGAACGCTCCCAACCAACCTTTGGGAAGATCATTTACTTTTACATTTGAGCTAGTGTTGGAACTAAACTCAAGAAGAGTTGTGACTATTTGAGTGCATATAAGAGCTATTTATTCATGTCCCCTAGAACTAAAATCTAGAAGAGTGCTGAGAGCACTATTAATATACCCCCTGGAGCTAGAATATAGAAAAGTGCTTGGAGCACTGTATTTATGCCCCTTAGAGTTGGAATCTAAAAGAGTGTTGGGAGCACTATTGTATTTCCACTATTGGGAATAGCAGAACCTAAGACACTAGCAGGAAATTGTTCTTGTAACAGTGGAGTAGTATTTACTTGAACCATGATAAAAATCTTTGTGTCTTATTTACTTGTACTTTAGTTTATTGATTGATTGATTGCTAGAGGACAATTAATCCTATAGGGGTTAAGCAATAATTTTTTAAGAACCTAATTAACCGTCCCTTCTTGGGTTTTTACTTAATCTTAGGAACCAACACCTATTTCATGCATGCATCATGCATCATGCTAGTATTAGCACACCAATTCATAGTATCATGCTTAATCCATAGCATTTCAAATTTCGTGACAATGCAATATGCATTCATACCCAAAAGGCATACATCCACATCACAAGCATATTCATATTCATCATAACTAAACACATTTAGTAAACATCGCCATAGCAATTCATCTTTACTAAGACACAAGTTCTTCAACCTACTTATGTCTTTGACTCACCGTATGATTAAATTCAACTTTTAAAGCCCTTAAACCATTTCCATGTTCTCAGGGTTTCATCAACTTGTGCTAGCATATCATTTTCTATTTTCTTCTAACAACTATTGCTGTCATGGTTCTGGGCTCATCTCTCCACTTAAAATTATCACATGGATAACTTACTAGGCTTTGATAACACCTGTAGCACCCCGCACCCCCACCCTATGCATTTTCAGTACGCCAGTTTTGAGGTCGATGTGGGATGCTACCATTCCCTTCTCCTTAAGGAAGTTTTCCCATAATCCCACTATTTCTCTATTTCTAAGGGAAATTCTGTACAAAATTTTAGTAGAGTCTATTCTATATTTTCACCATATAAACCTGCATAAATTTACATTTAACCATAATAAAACATTATCATACATATAATTTTACATTTAACAAAGATAAAACGTTAACATAAACCCCCGTACTCACCCATGGCCTAGAATTTGTGTCACCCCATGATTGTAATATACAACTAAAATAACTTACATCCATCCACACATACATATTGACATGCAACTCATTTTACTTCATTATACATATCTAGAAGACATTTCTGCCTAAATTTAATACAATTTTGAATAAGTATACATACATCATAAGAAATTTCCATTTGAAATTTCTACAGGCATAATAAAATAATTATCTTCAAGCTCCCTTGCTTGACCAATTAGCTAAAAACATATAATAAATAGGCATGAGTCGAAGCAAACTAAGTGAGTAGGCATAATAGAAAATAATAATTAAAATAATAGCATGTTTACATTCATATGATTAGTGTATCATAAGCGATGCAGGCAATCCATATGACAACAGTGTCGTTCTGGCATAATACACAATCCATACCAAAACAGTGCCAATCCATCACAACACACATTAATACCATATTCTAGCCAACATCTCAATCATGCCTTTCAACAACCTCATATCCACTAATTCCTTAAAGGCATCCATATACCCTATCGTCTTTTGCATAATTGGGATATTCTCTATCCCCATTAATCTTATATAATAACAATAAGAGTTTGAGACATAACTAGTCTCAACAATATAAAACTAATATCAAACATCATTACTAGGTCTCCACAATCCCCATTCATAAACATATGCTCATAAATAAATGAATATAAATAATAGGATACTATCCCTTGTTAATAATATATTTTGAAGAATAGCCTACTTACCTTGAGTGAATCATTATACACTTGTAACACCTAGTGGTGTTAAATTGTAGATTATTGTTGAAAATGAGGGGTAAAACGTTTTATAAATGATAAGATATGGTAAAAAAGCTGAAAATATTAATGATGTCATTTGTGTCAAAATTTTGACATAAAATTTGGATGATTTAGTTAAAGTGCTTAACATAAAATTCATATATCTTGAAATTATCTTCGTAATAAATCAAGAATTACATTATTTGGATATAAGATGAAGAAGTTATGGTTAATGTTATGGTTAATGCATTAAAATTGCTCTAGATGCTAAACATTTCTGAAATAACATGATGGTATACTTTAATTAAATTTTTGACATATTTGTGGGACGATTTGGAAATAGTTGTTAACATGAAAGTTGTAGCTCTTGAAATTATTTATCAAATTAAATAAAAATCATCCAATTTGGGTGGCAAGAGGCTGCTAAGTGGTAGCAATATGAATTTATAAAGTCATTTCATCCATTTTAAGCCATTTTTCATCCCATTTCGCTCCGTTTCTTCCCCCTTCATGCCCTAACCCCATTTAGCTTTGTTTATTATCTATTTAGCTAGGAAATCATCATGCCTAGTTAGAAAAACTTGTGATTTTTTAGTCAAACAAAAACTTTACCCATTTGAACCGTGAAAAATGATAAAAGATGGAAGAAATGTCAGATTTTCCCCAAATGGATAGAACCACATGGAGTTGGGAGCTTAGTCCCTCATTTGGAAAGGACAACTATGCTGTTTAGTGATATTAAGTTTTGTTTTCTCAACTGAATCTCAAATTTTAGATTTTAGGGTTTTGGGAAAAAGTGGTTTTGGGGCTTAAATTGATGTGTTTGCTTATACATTCATGGGGAATGATCTAATGAAGTGATTATTATAATTTGGCATAAGAAATTTTGGATTTGGCATGATTAGGTTTTTTTATGAATAGTAAAAATTGGGAATTTTATAAATTTTGTGGAATTAATTTAGGTTAGATGATTAATGGCATGAATAGTATGATCTAGAACATGTATGGGATGATTTGGCCAATGGAAACAAGTTGTAGGCTATGCCTTAGTTAGAGTCTAAAGAAGATTTTTGTGAATAGGCTAAAAGCTTAATTGAATTTTTGTGTATTTTTGTGTAAGCCATGAATTGAATAGCCTAAAAGCTTAATTGAATTATTTACATATTGTTTGGATGTTAATTATGTGAGGTGCTAAATAAATATGTCAATCAAGAAGGTTTCTTAAAATAATTATGCAAAAATCCTAAGTTAACAAGTGTTTATTATATTTTTGATGATTATAGCCTGAGATTGACTATAAATGATGTATTATAATTGGCATTGACTCTATATAGGATGATCTGAGAAGGATGAAAAGATAGAGTTCGATAGGAAAGTGGTTTGGAGCAAAAGGCCTAAGGTAAGTAGGTGGCCCCCTTTGTGATTCGAATGTATGGATGGGGATAGTGGTTATCCCATGTTTATTCTGGGCATGTAAGTTTCGGATGAGGGATAGTAGTTATCCCATGTTTTGTTAAGGACTAATGATGGATTTTGGTGAATGTATGATTGTTAGGTATGTAAGTATCCCTTAGAATTGAAATATATGGTAGTTTGAATGTGATATGATCATGTGAGTAATGAGGATAAAGAGTATTCCACAATATTTTTATTCTTGTGTATGGATGTCTATATGAAAGGGATAAGAAATATCCTAAGTGTGTGATAGAAAGAATAGATGGGATGAGTATATCCCAAGTTAAGATTTGATAGTATGTTATATTGATGTGTTTTCATTATATGAATTAATAAAGAAAGTATAATTCCCTATTGTGATATTGTTAATGGGTGAAAAAGATGGGATAAGTGATATCCAATATCTGTGTAAGTGGGATGATATAGTATATGACTATATATATATATATATGAATGGAATAGGAAGCATTCCATAATAGTATAGATATGTAAAATAATGTAATGTGCATTGAAGGCATAGCCATAATACTATGCCTGTATGGCAGAGTTGGATATGTACTGCCTACATGGCATGTATGGTGTTATGAGACTCCTATATGGCGTGTATTATAGTATGATATGCCAAAGTAGCTTGGATGTGATATGAAGTGCTGGAATGACACTGTATGATATTATATGCCAAAAAGGCGTAGGGTATGCAATGATTTCCTTAGGTTGTACATCTAAGGATGAGATGAAAATGTGATGTATTTATGGTGATGGTTTAAATTTGTATTATGTTGCATTTGATACATGTTTTAGGTTAGAATATGTTGTTATGATTAATTATTATTTTATTTTATTTCTGCCTACATATTGAGTTGCCCGGACTCATGCCTTCTTGTTTAAATTTTTAACTAATAGGTCAGGTAAAGAATCCCAACTAAGGATTGGGACAGATAAATAAGATTTGAAGATGATTAGATATGGTAAAGTAATGGGATTGGAATCCCATTAAAATTTGTAATTTATCATTTAATTGTGAGATTGTATGATTGTATTAAATTGTAAATAATGTATGGCATGTCATAGTATATTATTTATGATATTGTAGATGGATTCGTATTAATCCTAGGAAATGTATTGCCATCATGATCTGGTTCCGATCTTGGGCGGTGCTATGAATATGGGTGCGTGTGTAAATCTAATTGATGTCATTTGATTATAAAATATAAATTTTATTTAATTTTATACATGTATATCAGGTATAATTGCATATATTTTAAGGCAATCTCTGCTGGATTTTAGTCAGGATATTTCCATAGAACTAGGAAAATTATGAGAGTATGGTAAGATTTCCCTTATGAAGAAGGGAATGATAGCATTCCCCATCAGCCCCGGTGTGGCGTGGTCAAAATGCATAGGGTGGAGATGCAAGGCGTTACAAGTGGTATTAGAGCCTTTCTTGTGACTTATCATTGTGGTAAGTCCTACTCAATTGTGCGAAAGCACTAATTCTAGATTCATGATGGCAATGGTTATGAGAAAGAATTAGGAAATGACATGCCAAGGGATTTTATGAGAAAAGACTAGTTTGAGAGTAAATAGAAAGGCGTGAGGAATGAATAGAGGGCATATGAATGGTGGTGTAGATATGATATGAAGGTTGTGTGATGATGATGTGATATGTTATGATTATGCCTAGGTGGTATGAATATAATATCCATATAAAATAAATTTGATAGTGCTGTGATTGCACAAAATAGTAATTGTTTACTATGGGCAGAGTAGCACAGGAAAGTGTAGTGGTGCCCATAGGCGCATCTTATTAGCCTTTTGTTATAATGTTTGCGAATGTGAAAGTAAAATGGATGAAACTATGAAGTTTCATGAGTTGGCATTTGTGCCTTGATTGTGAGATGTCTTGTGGCATTAGTCTCAGATGTATATCTGAGTGACTGGCTTGACTTGTATCTATATTTTGTTGAGTTATTCAGAAATGAATAAATTGTGTAATTAGTTGCATATTATGTATTTTAATTATTTTGTGAATGATATGAATATAATACATGATATCCGTGAGATATGAATAAGTTTGAAAATATTTGAATGCCTAGGTGGCCACCATGATGGCGTGGATGTAATGAGAATGGACACCCATGAGGTGTAGATATGTATTGCTAGCATATGTAATTGATATTTACATTTTGAGTATGGAAGTATACTCTGACTGAATGTTATTAATGATTGCTTATTTTTGTAATTCGATTTAAATGAATTGTTATGTATATTTGAGTAATTCTATGTTTTGAATGATATGATTGAGTGTAATTTTGAGAATGGTATTGATGTGATTGATTACGATGTCGGGATGACATTATGTATGACGGTGTATGTTGGTGATTGAAAATGCCAGGATGACATTTTTATGATTGTAATGCCTAGATGGCATTAATGTAATAGATACGTTGATTAAATAAATTAGCATGTTTGCCATGATTGTGTTGATGGATAAGGGATATTGTCATGATTTATTTGAGTTGTATTGACTAATAATGAGATTAATGAAATTATGTATTCCCCCATATGTTTGACATTGTATTTGGTTATGAGCTTGAACTATTATGAATGATGCATTGTTGTGAATTATGATATACATAAATATGATGCGTGGATTAATATATGTGATTGTATTGTGTGATTAAGTAATGAGAGTTGGTAGTAAGTTCGTGAAAACCACATTGTATAAGTTTGCTGGTAAGTTTGGAAACCAGTGAGTTGGTGGTCAGCTCGTGAAAAACACTGGATGCTAGTAAGTTGGTGATCAGCTCTTGAAAGCTATCGGATGCTAGTGATTTGGTGGTCAACTCTTGGAAATCACTGGTTGCTAGTGAGTTGGTGGTTAACTCGTGAAAACCATCAGATGCTAATAACTTGGTGGTTAGCTTGTGAAAACCATCGGTTATTGTGAGGAGTTGTGTGGGCAGCCAGCATGGTCGGGCATTGCTTAATGATTGGCTTGGATGGCCTAATTGGTATAGATGGTATTAATGGAGGCTCCTTATAAGGATGCCCAGCCCCAAAAGGGACAAATTGTCATTCCGGTGAGGTTCCTAATAAGGATGCATTAGGTCTTGAGTGTGTGGTAGTGTGTGTCATGAGCATTGCATTCATATGGCATTATGATTATTGTATTATTGTAATGGTATCAACATACATTGTTGTATTGTATGTTATGAAACTATTGTGTTTCAGATTTATTGAGATTGTATTGGATAATAATATTAGGAGTGATTGAACGATGCCTTATAATTAGGTAGTATGTAAAATTGATAGTAAACATGAGATGTTATATATTTATATGTGCTTATTTGTGTATTCGCCTATTTTAGGAGATGTATATTGTTGGGATGAATAAAGTTTTGTAACTTCCACAAGTAAAATTTGTTATATTGCCCTAATTTTATTGGCATTCTGAGCATCTTGCCTTAAAAGTTGTGTTGATCATGATATATGATCGGATAGGCACAACTTGCACAGTGTATTCTGTAATATGGATCTACAAGCTGTGAAATAATTTAAAAGAATGACATGATAAACTTGAGGAAAAGGAAATGGAAAAATATTCGACTTATGGATTGAGATTCAAAGTTTTGAGGACAAAATTTTTTGTAAGGGGGGTGGTTTGTAACACCTGGTTTTGCTAAATTACCAATTATTGTTGAAAATGAGGGGTAAAAAGTTTTACATATGATAAGATATGGTGAAAAAGCTAAAAATGTCAATGATGTCATTTGTATCCAAATTTTGACATAAAATTTGGATGATTTAGACAAGATGCTTAACACCAAATTTATAGATCTTGAAATTATCTTCTTAACAATCAAGAATTATATTATTTGGATATAAAATGAAGAAGTTATGATTAATGTACTGAAATTGCTCTAGATGTTAAAATTTTTTGAAAATAACGTAATGAGATACTTTAATTAACTCTTTGACATATTTTGTGTGATGATTTGGAAAGAGTTATCAACATAAACATTGTAGCCCTTGAAATTATCTATCCAATGAAATAAAATTTACTCAATTTGGAGTTTATTTGAGAAAGTTATGGCCAGTGTACTAAAACTGCTCTTAGCAAGCGGTGGGACAGGTGGCTGTCGGCAGGTGTCTAGGGTGGAAGTAGGCTGCCGAGTGGTAGCAACATGACTTTAAAAAGTCAGTTCATCCATTTCAAATAATTTTTCATCTTGTTTCGTTTCTTTTCTTCCCTTTTCATGCCCCAACCCCATTTCGCTTTGTTTCTTGCCTATTTAGCTAGGAAATCATCAAGCCTAGCTAGGAAAACTTGAGAATTTCTAGTTAAACCAAATTTTCACCCATTTGAACCATGTAAAATGATAGAAAAAGGAAGAAACATCGTATTTCCCCCAAATGAATGGAGCCACATGGAGTTGGGAGCTTGGTCCTTTATTTGGAAAAGACGACTATGCTTGTAAGTGACAGTAAGTTCGATTTCTCAACCGAATCTCAATTTTCAGATTTTAGGGTTTTGTGAAAAAGTGGTTTTGGGGGCTTAAATTGATGCATATGCTTATAAATTCATCTAGGAATGATCTAATGAAATGATTATTATGATTTGGCATAAGAAATTTTGGATTTGTTTGTCAACCTTAACGAGAAAATGTCAATAGACAAATGCAAAACAAGAAGTTAAAGAAGAAGCCATGATCAAAGAGTTTAAATTGTGTTCGAGAAATTTGGGCCACTTATACTAGATCTAAATCAAAGTTTGTACAAGACAAAGTGCAAGGATGAAGAAGCAACTCAATGGCTTGGCAAACAAATGAACAAAGGAAGAAAGAAGAAATTCCCACCCAAATAATCATACAACAAAAGAAGAAAACTTTCTCTGATCAACAAAGTTAAAAGAATAGATTAGTCTGAGGACAGAAAGGCAATATAAATAAAGAAGGGAATGTAACTTCAGCTAGGCCAATATAGACAAATCAAGATTGAAGAACCAAGGAAGTTGCAAGAACAAACTCCTTTTGTTACTCAAAGTGTGGAAAATAGTTGAAGATCTTCACCTCATCTTCGGATCAAAAGATCGTCTATTACAATAAACAAAGTTCAGCCAAAGCAGAAGATGATGTAGATGCTGCACTATGAGCATAGACGAAGTTAAGAATAGATAAGTAATGCTTGGATCGAAAATGGGCCACAATAGACAATGGCACAATCGTCTACAACTCACGATAGACAAACGCGACATGCAAAGTATTTTATCCAAGATAAAGTTTAACACACTTCATCTATCACTTACTGATGAGAATGCAAAATGTCATATTTTATTCTCCTAATACTTCATCTTTTGCACCTATTTGATTCCTAAAT